>JAUKNK010000402.1:692500-912500 GCA_030765055.1 Mantis religiosa
TAGGTAATCTCTTGAGTATCTTGTTCATCAAGCAGTTGTTGTAAATGATTTGTTATATTTTCAGTTCCTGTCTTTAAAAAACAGTTAGATGATGGGGGGTTGCAGATGATGTGTGTCAAGCAGTCCTTATAATTGGTTAAAATAGGATTTGAATTTGCAGTGAGATGATAAACACTGTTACCATCAAGCATTAATTTGACATTTTCATAATGAGCACAAACACAAACTGAATGAGTTCCACTAGTTCCAAGAAGTACACATTCCTTTGGCCATAATGCCGCAAATTTTGAAAACCCTATTCTAACATCCGAATGCATATCTTTAAAGCTTTGGTAAGTTTCCTTAAGAATGCAAAGTATCAATCTTTTCTGTTTATGGATTCTCTTACCGTTTTCTTTAACAGAAACTACATTTTTTCTGCCAGGCATAACCCTACTCAGATCATCAGAATTATAAAATTCAAACACCTTTTTTAATGTAGATAGGTCGAGGCTTTCTCCTGAGTTGGTATCTGGAGTTCTTAAAATTTCTTTTTCTTTAGCCACCTGTTTACATATTCGTATCATGTGAGTTGACACATAAAAATGTTGTTTTATTTTCTTGTAAGACCAGCTATCAAAAATCATCAGTATTTGTATTTTGAAAGTTTTGTCATCAGTTTCATGGAAAAATCTATTAGTTTCTGTATTATTTCAGAATGGTATGAATGTTCACTTGAAGTGGAGTCTGAAATATGAAATACTTTATCCTTTATAACCTGCGATATTTTCTGAAACTTACAATTTTCTTTTTTTATAGGTGATTCTCCTATTGCCACTAAACTCTCATTCAGTTTTCTTGCTGTGTCTTTTGTGTTCATACTTACTGCATCACTGGAGGATGAGGAAAAACTATCACTATCTGTATTTTCACATTCTTCTAGTACTGCACTTTCACTAGCACTTGGTACACATAACTCAGTTGTACTTTGTTGCTTTGGAAGTTTTGAAATTTTCTTGCGGCAGTTGTCACTTTCAAATCGCAAGATAGGTTTATGCCTTCCAATTTGAGTTTAATGAGCATTGCTGAGGTTACTGGCCTTAACTTGCTATGTCTTACTCTGTGTTTAACTAATTTCAATGGATTAAAACAGCAACAATAACTCCTGTGAACCAAATCTGACATGATGAAAAACAAATTCCACACCTCACAGCTTACACGAAATGTCAGTTGACAACATACTGAGATTTCAACTTATTATTATGCATCTGAACAGTAAACAGCGGAAGTAAAATGATAGCTCGCCCAAACGTTCACAGCACTCTCGGTCCACGTGACTCACCTCAGGTTCCACCAGTAAAGTATTTATAACACCGCTTTTTACTTCAACCCCATTCTGAAACCAATGTAATTCGATGCACAATATTTCAGAATTTATAATGATATTTTTTTCCGTTTTTAAAAAGTAAGCATTTGCTAATTAAAACACATTTTGAAAAAACTACCCCTCTAAATGGGGCCCATTTTTTGTTTCCACCGAATTTAAAAAAAAAATTGCATATTAAACTGCAATATTTGTACTTCATAATGTCACAAACACTAACATTTCATTATTCATATAATCTTTGTTATAACGATTTTCATAGAATACAGGAGGCAAATATACGGAAAATATAATATGCAATAAACCTCTAAATAATCGTGCCACACCAAAAACAAAATAGACAGGTTATTTCATCTCTTCTAGGTGTTCCGTACAACAAATTTGGAGAAAATACAAAAAGGTCATGTCTCAGATGTGTTCGTTTTGACATGGAATGACTCCTATATATATATCAAACAAGTCATCAAGTGCTACAAACTTACATAACATATTTTGAGTTTTTAAACAGAAACAGAAAAATTATTTTTATACAAGGAGCCTCAAACACCTCTAAATATACAGGTTTTTTTTTTTGGGGGGGGGGGTTAGTACATTACTTGAGTTGCCTGGTAAGGGTAGAGAAACTAATGAAATATTAACAACTCTACCACTTTATGGCATGATAAGATGTAACATTCTGACATTGAACCTAACAATAAAAGCACTGTAAGATAAAGCTACACAAAATCAGTAAACAGCTGAACTCCAAAACAATGTTTCCACTTTAGAAAACACTGACAAAGTGATCATGTTGATCATTTGGACACTACAAATATGAAGCTAGTCCCTCCAGTCATACGTTGTCAGAGTAATCGATTTTTGCAGCTTTATTTACAGTGCCATATAATATTAGAATGGATACCCTGGATATCCTCTATTTTAACATAAACATTTAAATTGAACACTAAATTATTTATGCCAAGAAAAAGATTTAACCAATTCTCAGGAAAAGCATAATTTGCCAAAAGGTAACATGTGAATCTTAAAAACTTATTTTTTGATTCCTTGCTTCAAGAATTACCAAAACTCAAGGTTTACTACTAAAATCAAAGTATGTAGACTGGAACATGTAACTTTATTTTACATCAATACAGAACATGTTTTACAGGAATTAGAAAGACTTTATCTTCTATAAAAGTTTATTTTTTTCACATGTCACCTTTCCATACCTCCCCATTCAATTCTCCCATATCATCAAGCCATTATGGGAAATAAACTACACTGATATGATATGGAGAGTAAAATAAAAGCTTATTTATAAGAAAATGTAAAAATGAGAGAAATATTGGGTATTGAAGCTAATTTTTAAATTGTAAAATTACTTAAAATGTAAAATTTAAATATAGGTTAACTTTAATACAATGTTACTGTGCAGACTATCATTTTAGTGTAAAGTGGCATAAAACATAAAATCAAAGTTTCACTGTATTAAGTTTTCCCATATATATCATACTTTGAGGAATATTGATGTTTATCATTTAGTTTGTCATACTATGACTATAGGCGGCTAAGCCCTTAAGGCAGACTCATGAATAGGAGATCTGAAATTCATATCCTACCAGGACCAACCTCCCTGCCAGATTCTTCCAGGTTCCACCTCATACATGAAGGTGCCAGATACAAGGGATAGGCAAAAAATTTGAATGCCTGTACTTACTTTGGAATGGTTTATTAATAAGGGGTTGGACTCCCATTTGCCTGTAATACAGCTTTAATTCTTTTTGGAGCAGTGGAATATAATGATTTTTTAAAATTTATTTTGTCACTTAACAATAAAGTCACACTGTTAACTTCAATAAATTTTAAATTACAATTAATATAATGATTGTGTAGCCTCCAATGGAATGTTATGCCACTCTTCTGTTAGAACCTCTTCTAACTCCTGTAGTGATGAAGGAGATGGAAATCTGCTATGTAGTCTGTTCTCTAATACCACCCAAAATGGTTTGATAATGCTCTAGTCCATGGATGGTGTTGGCCAGGGAAGATACTACAGTTCATTTCCATGCTCGTCAAATTATGATTGTACTAATTAATGTGTAAAAAACAGAAACAGTGAAGTTTGTTACAATTAATTATATTTTATGTACAACAATTGTACTGCCCTGACTATGTGAATGGGTGCATTGTCATTTTGAAATTTGGCATCACTGTTGGGGAACAATATTTGTTACATGACATGCACTTGATCACCTAAAATGTTCAAATACTCTTTAGCTTTGAGAGTAATGATGGGACCAGCACAATACCATGTAATGGCTGTCCACACCATCACAAGTACACCTCCATGCTTAACTGTTGTATTCAAACAATCAGGATTGTAGGCCTTTTTTGGAGTTCTCCAGATGTAAATCCGGCATGATGCTGGAAATAATGTAAACGTTGACTCATTAGAATATGACTTGTTTCCACAGCTCAGCTTCCGGGATTTATGCTCCTGACACCATTTTTAATATAATTTCTTTCATGGAAGTGTTGAAAACAATGTTGTTGTAATAAATTAAATTTAAAGGGAGTCGATTAATGACACTAAACAACACATACTTTTAAATTTCCCAGAACAGAAGATGACTACTGAGTTCTGCAGTCACTTTAGCTGCAGTAGTTTGTGTTGTTTTAACACAATTCTTGTTAGTGTAAAATGATCTCTGCCATTTTGATTTTTTCCCACTATTAACTTTTACATGATGTCTTTCCAAGTTTTCTTTAGGCTGTCATGACTGTAGAAAAAATATTAAATAAGTTGGTTGTCTTGGTTACTGTTGCTCCAGCTAATCGAGGCCCCACAATCTGCTCTCTTTGGAACTCTGTTAATTCTTTCATTGCAGGTCTACCTGTGCCTCTGAATTCAAATATGAAGTGTGCACTACTTATAAGCAACCAGTACTGATGCTTAGTCAGTAATGAACATGCACAGTAAGTGCAACATGTTTCTTACCTCAGTTGACCATAAAAAATAACCATCACTTTACTACCACTGTTAACATTATTTTGCCTATCCCCTGTATGAAGACCTGGCTGGCACCACCCGTGGAGCTGTATGTAGTAAGAAAGGGAATTTAACACTAGTAAAATAAACTTAGCTGCATGCATTCAATGATACAGCTTTACCCAAAATAAATGATAAAAGGGACCACATTATAACTCAAAAGCTGAACACAGAAAAGAAAAAAATACATACCTCCTTACGAGAGAAAGAAGATTTTCCAGTAAAAGACTGTTTGTCAGGCAATACCACCTCAGCTGACACTGATCCATCAGCTATATTACTTATGTGAGAATATTGTGGAATTCCAAGACCTGTAGCAAAAACATAATGCATATAACATAACACTGACTCTAAGTTAGGATCATATATGAAACACATTTCAATGCCTACTTTGATGTAGTTGCCTCTGTTAGCTGATACTGGAGACTCATCATGAGCATGAAAGGAAAACCCAACTTTTTCTACTAAACAAACGACCCATGTCAAATTAGCAAGCATCCTTTTGTTTTTCATAACTTCATTAGGTTGTTCAGTAGAAACCCTATACTATTCATTGTGACAGAATTTTACTCTACTGATTCAAAACCTCTTTAAATTATTAAAACATAAAATATGTAAAAGAACACCTATTTTGTGATTTGAAAATACTATGTGGATCATCAAAAACTGAGCATCCTGCGCTGTGGCATAGTGGGCTAAGGCATCATGCTTTGGTTCCCTACCACGGAATGCAGCCCAGGTTCGATCCCACCCCTGGGAGTGCAGATTTTAAGTCCCGGGTATAGGACCGGTGCCCACTCAGCATTGTGAGTAAATTGAGGAGCTTTTGTTAGGTAAGCAGCCCTGGTCAAGAAAGCCAACTTTCCGGCTGCGGGGTGCCGAGATGCTGACTACATCTCCTCCCTGTATCGGTTGGATGATCGCCCACCTCTATATTACAAATAATTACATTACATTTAATTACATTTTGTCTAGAAAGAATAGTAACCAATGTGACTTTGGATTGTAGTGAAGAAGAGGAAGAAGAAACAAATACCTTAGTCAGTTTTATGGATTCCAGAGATAATAATGGCAGTTCCACAGACATAACAGCTGATATCCATCCTTTATAAGACATCATCATAGATGGAAGTTCAAGCAAGTGAAATGGATATGCAGGAATCGGAATCTTCACATCAGAATTAAATAAGTCAATCTTATTAAATTTTAGATGAGTCGCATTTTTTACACATCTGCTTCACTTTCGATCTCGATACATTGAAGTCAATCTTGTTCTACTCCTTGCACATTTTGTGCATTCAGTAAGAATATATTTGTGATATGCTGTTTACCTTTCCTCCCCTCTGGTAGCCAAACATGCAGTGTAAAGAGACAACAGTGCCTCCACTGCCAAGTATCTTCCTAAATGTTCCAGGTAATACATGGATGCTATACCACTGATACCCACATGTGAGATAAAAAATGAGTTCCATAACTGGGCAGCAGACTGATGACATAAACTGTTTGCAATTTTATATCCGGATGTTAGTCACATCAGCTTCTTTGAAGAAGTGGATTTCCACATTACAATCTTCAAGAGTCCAAAGAATTGTGTAATAACCTTGATATGTGCTGCCAAGTAGATTGCAGATTTAAACCAAAAGTTTATATGTAACACACTGGCATAAGAGAACCACATGTTTTATGCTTTTCAGCAGAGTCCTCATACTTAAAAGCTGATGTATAACTATTTTTTGTATTTCCTAGTGTTCAAGAACAAATGTTTCAGTTCCATAACAGCAACATTAAGTTCAATGGATCTGTCTTCAGAAACATTCCCAACAAGGTTTATTTTGTGCCTCCGGCACTGAATGTGAACCACTTCTTCCATGAAACATTTCAGTGTATTTACTCATGTGATATAGGGCACAGAATCTGTTATTACAGCTATGACAATGATTTTCCATTTCATAGGACTGTAAGGTGTCAAAAATAGCACTTCACTAGTGTGACCCATTGGTTGTATCCACCAATAGCGATGAAGTAGAAGTATTTGTTTTTGTTACTGGCAAGCAGAACAAAGCAACAAGTTAAACACCAAACTACCATTCTTATCTGTTGTTTCATTGCATAATACAAACATATCTTTGTTTCTCATGTTCTCTTTTATTTTCTGTTGCTTTTTCTATCCCAAATTTTGGATATATTTTTGCTGAATCTAGTTTGTGGTCTGTAAATCCCATACACCACCTGGAAGTGTAATTACTCATCCAATTTCAGATTTTAAGATGATCAAGTTTCTTGACCTGTATATTTACCTATACAAATTCTTTGGTAATTTCTAAAATAAATTGTTCTTTTATATCTTTTACTCAGCTTGAATTAATTTATAATTCTTGCATCGTGACCACAATTGGGGAACACATGCAACAATAAAAATGTTTAGAAAATCAAATAGCCTTCAGGATACAGGCAGTGGGGAACCTGAGGTATAACTGGCCAACCCCTGCAGGGGTCATAAATATGGAGGCCTGGTCCTCCAGGTTTGGGGTTGCACGAGTGACTAGTGTCCCCCTTGTAAAATCCTATCACTCAGAAACTTCAAGCTTTGCCTCAGGTTGGACATATCATATGAAGGAAGAATATAGCAAGACAAATGGACAACAATTTTATGACATGGAATGTGCGCTCACTCTATAAAACTGGATAATAGATGAAATAGACAAGTAAAAAATGGTTCTGGTAGCATTCCAAGAGAAAAGATCGATAGGAAAAGGGATATATGACTATAAGAGACACAATGTCCCCTACAGTGGGAAAACGATGAACAGCATTAATTTGAAACTGTCTTTATAGTTAAAAAGATAATGAAAAGTTGTGTAATTGATTTTATGCCTGTGAATGAAAGAATGCGTGCTCTTAGAATAAACATAAAATTTCAAAATGTATCTATAATATACATGCTCCCACAGAAGATAAGCCTGAAAAATGATGGATGAATTTTATCATAAATTAGAAGACATTTATAATTTTAATGCCAGACAATGATATTAAGCTAATTAAGGGAGATTTCAATGCAACGATTCAAAAGGAATAAATATATATGGATACAATAGGGAAACATAGTCTACATAATCTAACAAGTGAAAATGGGGAAAGACTCGTAGACTTTGCACTAAGTAAGAAACTGATAATTAGTTCAACTTGTTATATTCATCCTGATATACAGAGACATGAGTATCTCCTGATGGAAGCACTACAAATCAGACTGATCACATATTAATTGAGAGAAGGCACGCATCTAACATGCATAGGTGTGTGTGTGTGTGTGTGTGTGTGTGTGTGTGTGTGTGTGTGTGTGTGTGTGTGTGTGCGCGCGCGTGTGTGTGTGCGTGCATGCATGCGTGCGTGCGTGTGTGTGGTGTTTAACGCCCGCTTTTACTACATATGGCACCGCAGGCAGTGACACTAATGATACATGAGATGAAGATCGAGCACCAGTGGAATGAGATGGCGGGGGAAACCGGAGGACCCAGAGAAAACCCGCCCCAGCGCCATGTTGTCCACCACAAATCTCACTTTGCGGTCGCCTGGGATCAAACTCGAACCCGGGCCGCCTTGGTGAGAGCCAAGCGGTCTAACCACTGAGCCACGGTGCGGCGTGTGTGTGTGCGTGCGTGTGTGTGTGTGTGTGTGCGTGCGTGCGTGTGTGTGTGTGTGTGTGTGTGTGTGTGTGTGTGTAATGCTTAACGCTTGCTTTTACTACATGCGGCACCACCTGCAGTGTCACTGATGAAACATGAAATAAAGATGGAGAACCAGTGGAATGAGATAGCAAGGGAAACTGGAGCACCCAGAGGAAATCCTCTCTTATGCCATTTTATCCACCACAAATCTCACATGTGGTCACATGGGATCAAACCCGGCCTGATTTGGTGAGAGTCGAGTGGTCTAGGCCACGCCGGGGCACAATGGTTAGACCGCTTGGCTCTCACCAAGGCGGCCCGGGTTCGATCCCAGGCGACTACAAAGTGAGATTTGTGGTGGACAACACGGCGCTGGGGTAGGTTTTCTCCGGGACCTCCAGTTTCCCCCGCCATCTCATTCCACCGGTGCTCCATCTTCATCTCATGTACCATCAGTGTGACCGCCTGTGGTGCCGTATGTAGTAAAAGCGGGCGTTAAACACTACACACATTTCGAGTGGTCTAATCACTCGACCGCAGCACAGGCTTAGTGTGTAATGTGCCCACAATATAAAAACAAAGGGAGTAAGCTGGAATGTGGAAATTATAGAGGCATATCAATTATTGTGACAAAGATGAAACTTTGCCTTAACTTCTTTATTTTGACACAATTCATTAGCCCAGAGTTAACTTATCAATCAACTTCTCTTTTACACAAATACACAGCTTCAAGATGTTTCTTTATGACTTTGCTGCAATTTCTCTGATGTACACCCAGGTTCACCTCTGACATGGAGCTGCACACCGAATCTGAACATAACTACTCTGATATTTGCTCATAAACTACTTCGCTGCCTGTTCTACTGCCTGCCTATTGTTCACTGTGGGTAAACACACTTATTGACTTGTGACACACTTATCGCTCTTCCTGAGGCACTACATTAATTGGTTTTTATAATGTCCACTGATTCATCTGATAACAAAATAGAGATTCTATGCATTTTATCTTTAATTTTTGGAAACAAAAAGGATTTACAAACTGCTAGGTCAGAGCTGCATAAACTGTATAGTGGAGTGTCTATGGCGCTAAACTTTAGGGCTTCCAAATATTCAGTTACTATGTATTTTCTTAAGATGAATCGGTAATAGTAACACTAACATCACTCTTTTAAACCTCTGTTATCATATTGAGATTTAACCAGGTAAAACCAAGTAAACATATGAATCAAATTAAGATAATTAAATCATTAAGAAAAAAGGATGTAATCTTCCCAAGGGTGGATAAAAGGAACAAAATAGTAGCTTTAGACACAGATACATTCAAAGAAAAAATGTTAGATGTACTACAACAAAAAGAATTCAAAGGAATATATTCAAATCCACTCAACCAATGCATAAAAGATGTACACAAAACCATCAATAATAGTACAATTTTAACAACAGCAGAACAAAAATCTATCAAACCGGACAACCCTACCCTTGCAACATTATATGGATTATCTAAAATACACAAACCCAACATACCCATGAGACCCATTGTAAATAATGTTAATACTCCTACTTACCTTCTGGAAAAATGGCTATCCAAAAAATGTTAGTCCTTTCCACCATTCAATACTCTCAGTATAAAAAACTCTTTAGACCTGGTAGAAAAAATTCAAGATCTTAAACTAAAACCTCAAGACACTTTAGTATCCTTTGATGTCCACTCCCTCTTCCCTAGCATACCAATAGACAAACTTTTGATTCAACTTAAGAAATGGCTAACTTCTATTAACCTAGATGCCAATAATATAGAAGAATATTTGGCAATGACTGAAATATGTATACACTAAAATTATTGTCTTCGATGGAAAGTATTACAAACAAATTTCAGGACTGGCTATGGGAAACCCGCTATCACCATTTTTTGGCCAATTTATACACGAGCTTTATGGAAACACATATAACTAAAGCCTTTCCTCATATTTTTAAAACATGGTACAGATATTTAGACAACATCTTTGCAATAGTATACCACAAACAGATAGATGATGCTTTGAAACTACTCAACCTTCAAGAAACCAGCATACAATTCACAGTAGAAACTGAAGAAGACTGTACCCTACCTTTCATGGACCTTAAATTATCAAAAAAACAATGAAAAACTGGAATTTGGTATTCATAGAAAAGCAACACACACAGATAATTACATCAAAGCAAATAGTTTCAACCCAATTCCACACAAACATGCCACCATCAACAGTCTCACTCACAGATTAGTTAACCTACCCCTCAGCCAGCAAGAATATCAAAAAGAATACCATCAAATCTTAAAAACTGCAATTAAAAATGGATAGATGTAGATGTAGCCATGTACATAAATAAAAATAAAATCATTCAAACTTTCACCAATGAAACAAGAAATTAGATTTGCTAATACCTACCACCCCTGTGCCACAAAAAAGTTCCAAAAATTATTCAAGAAATATAATATAACATTAGCACCAAAAAACAATTACAACATTAAAACCCCACTTAACAGTAATAATACTGATAAGATAAAACCAGAAGAAAAATCAGGCATTTACAACATTAAGTGTAAAGACTGAAAAAATTTACATAGGGAGGATAAAAAGAAACATAGGCACTAGGAAGAAAGAACATTTCAGGCACCTAACATACAAAAATATTGATAGGTCTGCAATAGCAGATCATTTCTGGTCTGAAAATCATAAAATTGAAGATAGCACCAAATTACTAAAATATGTACAAAAACATAGTGAACTCGTCATCTGGGAGAAAATCTGCATAGAAAAACATAAAAACCAACTAATGAACTTAAACATCCCACCAGAAGACAGCCCCACATTAAATTCATCACAAAAGCAACAGATGGCAGCAGCAACTCTAGAACTTCTCACACAACTGGATCAAGCTTTAGTTGCATTAGAGCAGATGATGCAAACAATGGTTCACGAAACATGTCCTCAATATAGGTACGTAAGTGAAGCTGACGTGTAAAGAATATGACTCATCTATAATTTAATAATACTCTGTTATCATATATCGAGATTCAACTGTATTGGAACACCACAGTGAAGCGAAAAATTATTAAATTATTATTATTAAATTTTTATATGTAAAAAAATGCGACTCATCTAAAATTTAATACTCTGTTATCATGTTTCAAGAACATGTGTCCGAACAGAATATGTCTGGCTGATCCCTGTTGTTCTTTCTGTTGTGGTGGTTCTCTATAATGGTGGCATCGTGTGGCAGTAAAATGTACTTCAAGAGGGTACTTGATAGCGGTAAACCAAAATTATATTAACTGTCATTTGTGTTTCTGAATGAAGATTTTTTCCCATGTGTCCAATTCCACTGCATGACTGGTCGATTTGATTAGTGTAATGTTTGGTTTGATGTTACAGTTGGTCGTCCAGAAATGGTTCAGATTTATCCATTTGTTTGTACTTAAGCATTTCTATGTTCCTATAGTTCAGTTTCAAGAGTTCTTTTTGTTTTTCCTTTATATACTTAATCACAATCTGAGCAGTGGCGGCTTGTGGATTAAATTATTGTTGGTGCACAAATGAAAAATAAAATACAGAGTAGTAGTGACTCCTTAGACCTGGCAAATCTATCGATAACTTTTGCGTTGAAGTCGCTGATCTTCACAACAAACTCCCTCTTAATTGAAAGCATTGCTAATGCTGACGGGCGGTCCTGTGACATTGTGTTCCTAAGGAAAGTTTTTACTCTTTTTAAAGTTGAGAAACAGCGTTCTGCTTCAGCGGTAGACATTGGTATAGTTAACACTCGCAGGAGTTTGACACATTTGCTGAATGTAGCACATAGATTGTTTTCCTTAATGAGGTCCATCAAGCACAAAGCGCCGGACATTCCACGAAATTCTTCTCGACTGTAAATTACAGTCAGTTCTGTACGAATTTTTGTTCCAATGATAAAAGGATAGAATGTTATTGTTTCTCTAAGGAAATCCTCTGGAAATGTCTTATCATAGTCGGAGAAATTTTCTTGATGAAATAAAGTCGAGGCTACCAGATGCCCAGTGAAGCTAAATCTGTCCTTTGATTCTCTAAGAATAATGTCACAGACTTCAAGAGCTTCTCTTCTTTTCACATCATGATCTTCTATTCTTCTCCTCTTAATTGCAGTTTCTTCATGTTCCTCAATATCCACGCTATTTCTTACTTTTTGCACTTTCCTTTCAAATGTGTTTAGTTGGGCGAGGGCAAATATTGCATTGCAGTCTCATTTCTGCAGCTGATTGTACAGAATGTCCACATGGGGCATGATCTTGTGGAATAAAGACAGCCAGAATACAAAATTATCATCTTTCAAAGTGGCCATAAACCCGGAAGCCTGAACAAGTGTGGCATTGTTGTTTAACAGAGCTCTCTTCTGAATGACCTCCATGCATTTAATTAAATTTTTCCTGTGTTCGAAAATGGTATTGACGGTCCGTGAATGAAAATTCCATCGTATCGGAACAGAATGTGGCAATCGTTTCTGTACAATTTCATCAAGCATAGCTGTTCTTTGAGAAGAATTTGAAAAAAATGTGCATATTCCATGTAAATTGGCAAAAAATATCCTCACACTGATGTTTACTGAGGCTGCATTCAGCATTATTAAATTAAGTTTATGTGCATGGCAGTGTATATAAGAGGCACAAGGATACTTCTCTTTCACAATTGCCTGAGCACCGTGTTTCCTACTTCCCATGACGGATGCACCATCATAGGTCTGTGCTATAAGTTTATTCGGGCACCCTGACAGTTACAGATCAAGTTCAGATTTAATGACTGTGGCAAGAGAGTCTGCATCATGACCAGCAGGTCGAACAAAACTCCAAAATCGTTCTACGGGTTTGTCATTCACAAGATATCTGTATATAATAACCATCTGATACACTGAGGAAACATCAGTGGTTTCATCTGCTATGACAGCAAGGAATTCTGCATCCTTAATCTCCTTCATTATTTCCTCTTGGCATACCTCTAACATACACTGAAGAATTTCGTTTTGTATAGTTTTTGAAGTGCCCTTAAAAACAGTTGCTTTTTCCATATGGCCCTTCAGGACACTATCGAGATCAGCGCTGAAAACTATTAGGCCTTGATGCATCATGATTAGATTCATCATGACCTCGCAAAGCCAGCTCAAATGAGCCGCAAAACAATATACAGCTTTTTATAATATTTAGGACATATCTATTCTGCGTAACTCTATCGTTATGCAGCTGTATGTTCCTTCAGATTGCACTGTCCATTTGTGCAGCAATATTAATATTGTCATACATTGCTAAACTTAATGCATTTTTATATGAGACAAAGAGGACTCATGCTTTTTAACACGGTCGTGCATGTGTTGTATGTCTTTCATTCCTTGCTTCACCCAGGAATCATCTCCTCCAAAGAGCAGGCATGGGAAACAGTATAAAGAGTTATTAACTTCACATCCACATAACCAGTCGTGCTTCTTGTACATGTCAGGGTTGAACTTCCTACTGAATGTTCTAGCTTTTGACTTAATCGTTTGAGTTATAGAAATGTTTGGCATGGGCCTACCCATTCGTTTCACTTCAGATTTTTCTTCAGCACTCCGTTGCAAAAAGGGCTTTTCCAGTAAAGACTGCACGGTATTCATTCTATCAGAATTTTAAAAACGTACAAAACCAACACCTCACAATAAGCACTATAAATAAAATGTCAGAATACCCAGTTTAACCTTAAACAAAGTTTTCTCAATGTTCTGTGAGCACGAAACACTGAAGCAGACAAACAGATACAAACTAAGCGAAACCTGAAGGTCATGCTATAGCCATTGCTAAGAGTAGGAGGAGCTAGGTTTATAAACCTCCATTTAAGCAATGCATAAGAAGCCACTCCCATCTCTTCACCTTCCCGCAACCCCCTCAGAGAGCCCACATTTGGGCAAAATCTGTGGTTAACACTTCGCTGCAAACCTGGCGGCTCCTACAGCTAACCTCTGTTTATTTCGACTTCTGTGGTCATGGATAGCTACAGACGATAAGCGTAATTGAAACATGTTTGTATATAAAACAATGCAAACAAGTACAGCTTTAATGTGCAAAATGCACCTGTTGTACATTCAAAATCAGTGGGTGTAGTGCAAACCTGCAACCTTATGGAGGAACTGCCCATGAATCTGAGCAATTGATTTTGTAATTCCAGCTTTTTTGTCTTGTGGTATAGGGTCTTTTAATATATTACAATGTAATTTCTCTATGCTAAATTTGTTCTGTGGGGCTAGACTACTGTTGTGTTTCATGAAAATCTTCTTAAATTTGTAAAATGTTTTTGGGTGATATGTGAATTTCTTGAATTTCAATTGTTTTTCTTCTTGGATGAGATTTGTGGTATTTTTGACATGTTTTTGTTGTTCTTATTCTAGATGATATTCTTGTTTGTTCAGGGGAGTGTACACCAGTTGGTGTGGTAAGCTATTTAGTAATGCATGTTTGTGTGCTAAGGGATCGAAACTGTTGTTCTTTATGTAATTATCTGAATGTGAAGGTTTCCTGTATATGCCAAATGTTATAGTTTCTTGTTCTCTGATTATTTTTAGATCTAAGAAGGGTAACATGCCTTCTTCTTGCACTTCCATTGTGAATTTTATTGAGTAGTTTTGTAAGTTAAGTAACTTAATAGAGTCTTGTATGAACCGTAGGGGACTTTGGCAAAGATGTCAGCAACATATCTGTACCAACATCTTTCTTTCATTCATGTTACAGCACTGCCACACCTCTTCATGACTCATTCTTTAACACAGTGAGTGTTTGCTTTGTAATTTGATCACCACTTACCTTTGGAATGAAACATTTGAAGCAACTGCATGCAGTAGTTTGTTTGTCCATCTGCCTTAATTGGTGTTGTCTCTGTATTCTTAGCATGCTGAAAAGTTTAATTATTATATAATTATTAATACCAAATTCCAAAAGTTTCCTTCATGAGATACATACTGAGCATAATTTTAGCACCAGGAATTGCATAGGTCAACAGTATATTCAGAACAGTTTTAGGACTCTGCCATACACATTTATATTAATACTTCATGTTGCATGAGGGTACCTGACAATCCACAGATGAACAGGATTTTAAAAAAGGAATTAAATTACACTGTCCAACAAAATGTTAACTTTTTTCATTCCATGAAATGAAAATATGTAACTTTTACTATTTCGGGTCTCCTAAATTACAATTTAAAGTCAGGAATTCCCTATTATGTACTGTTTTCTTTGGCTACAATATTTAATATTTTGGTTAAGATTTTAACTTTTTTAATAAATGTAGTTACATGAATATCCTTAGCTTCTGGTGTAGGCTGCGTCATCTTGGTCATACTTGCTGACGTTTTGCTCATGTCGTGAGTTTCTTTTGGCCTCTTGTGCCCGAGAGCTTCTTCTGGGCTCTTGTCACTCACAAGAAGCTCAAGACATGATGAGCGAAACGTTGGCAAGTATGACCAAGATGACGCGGCATTCACCAGAAGCTAAGAATACTCAGCAAGACAAAGGCCGTGCGAGCCTACGCATCCATTAAATGTAGTTACACACTCAAATTTTTACACCATTCAGCATTAAAAAGTACCAATTTTATTGTAAAGGATGTGGTGATTACTAATAAAATGCCAAACAGTTTTAAAAACTAACAAAATGCAAATAACTTGAACAAATTTTAAAAACTTACAAATTTAGAATGATTTTCTGGAAGGCTTTCTTTTTTTGGCTGGGCCTGGAACACCCAGAGACAACAAACCAACAGTAGTCAGCAAGCATGTTAAGAGAATTTTCCTGCATATCACCTTTCCATTTGGGATATTTGTTAATGAAATCTTTCTCCATACTTGTCACTCACCATTCACAGGTTCAGTGGAAAGAAGCTAAGTTGGGAGTGCAGGAAATGAATTTTAAGGGTCATGTGTGTTTGGAGGAATTTAGTAACAGTGACGTCAAAATTAATATAAAATTATTTGTGGTTGGTTTATTGACACTCGTCACTTACTTTTTCATATATTTATGAGAGACTAGTTTCAAAGGCCCTGGCCTCCATTTTCAATCTCTTCCCAACTGGCAACTGTTGTTATCTGCTCTCTCTGGTGGTGGAACTATGAACTTTTTTGTCAAATTATCTGCTGGCGGGATTTCAAAGTTCATTACGCGATCCTTATTTTTCCAGATGAATATGTTCTCCCATGTTGTCAATCTATTGACAAACCAAAATAGATTGACAACATGGGAGAACATATTCATCTGGAAAAATAAGGATCGCGTAATGAACTTTGAAATCCCGCCAGCAGATAATTTGACAAAAAAGTTCATAGTTCCACCACCAGAGAGAGCAGATAACAACAGTTGCCAGTTGGGAAGAGATTGAAAATGGAGGCCAGGGCCTTTGAAACTAGTCTCTCATAAATATATGAAAAAGTAAGTGACGAGTGTCAATAAACCAACCACAAATAATTTTATTTTAAGGGTCATATTACACCCTGTTACCTCATATGTCCTTAACAAATTTTCCACAACTTTTATGTACACCGGAGCTGTCCTTAGTTTATATGGCAATGTAAATAAAAGCATGTATACGTGTGCAACATCATTGGCTGTTTAGCCTTGTAATTCCCTGCAGATAAAAAATATACTTTGCATATCATTTTTAAGGACTTTACATCTAAAGAAAAATATATAAACAACATCACATTAATATAAATGCAACAGTCAAACAGTAATTAATAAGTATTTTATTTGGTAAATGTAAGTGTAATTTGCATGTTTTAATAAGAGTGCATACTGTGCTTGTGCAGTTTAAAAGGAAGTGGGAAGAGAATCAGTTTAAAACATGGAAACTTTTGTGCAATATGTAAACATCTCAGAGAAAAAACTTCAAAAGGTGGCAAAAAACAAATTATATTGAACATGTTTTGCAAGTTATGTGAAAAATACCCAACCTTAGCAATTGTGGGTGTCGTTAACTGGTCAGCAGAATTCACCGGTGTTTAAGCACCAAGTATCAATACCACTTGAAGTGAGGTTGTGAAAACGGGCCGGTTTTGCACTCCAGGAGAACATCGTAAAGAAAGAAGTTAGTTGTGGAAGGCAAATATGATGAATTTGTTAAAAGTGTTATTTGTCGCAAGGTTCTTAGCTTCTTTGAAAAAAATAAGACACTGCAATTACAAAAGTGCTTCAAGCAGTAAACAATAATCCCAATTAGCAAGCTTTGAAAAACAAGCTTCTACACCATTCTTTATGACATAGGTTTTGAATTGTGAACAGAAACAGCAAAAATATAATTGCTGAGCATGAAGATATATTGTTATGGTAAAGGAATTATCAAAGTTAAGTTTGGAAGTGGAAATCGTTTAAGGAATTTGTCCACTGTCAGACTCCAATTAGGTATGTGAAATATTTTATCACACAGAAAATGACGCTAGTCACAGTGAAGCAACAAATATTACACAAACAAAAATATTTGTAACAATCTCCATTTAACTTAAGACGTTGATAATTCCTTCTTCTTTAGAAAAGATCGATTTCGAAGGCACATCACCTTCGTCTTCAGTTTACTAAACAAACTCCGTTGTTAAGGAAATCTTGGTTACCATGCTATTTTCTTTTATTATGTCACGTTTCCAACATTACCAACATCTGAATACAAAACAAACCTAAAAACAGAATCAATTGCCGGTATGTCAAAATTCATTACATGATGTTTATTTTTTAAAATAAATATTTTCTCCCACACTGTTAACTCTATGGGACCATTTAATTGTTTTAATAATTTAACTTCGGGATTTATTTCATGGTTAAATAAATTTGTTTCCTGAAAAACAAATTAATGATGCTTTAAAATTACTAAATTTACAAGATAAAGCTATAAAATTCACATTACAAACTGAAATTAATGGATTTATTCCTTTTCTAGATTTGAAATAATAAGAAATAATAACAAATTTTATTTTTTTTTTTTTTTTTTATTTATTTATTTGTGTACTAAGCTATTACAACTGTTGAGCTGATCACCAGTATTTGGCCCAGGCCATTAATTGGTGAGCAGCCCATTGAATTACAAAATGTGTAGTACACTACTTACATTTCTATTACTACTACCATTACTACTATTGCTTACACACTATTGTTCATTTCCTTTTTTCACAGTCCACTTCCATTTATTTTTCACTTTATCTAAGAACTGACCTACATTCTTGAGATTTTTATCTATAATTTTACATATATCAGGACTTCGCTTAATTTTTCTCCAGATATATTCTTTTCGCCAAATCTCTGTTTCCCTGCATTCGAAAAGGATATGTTCCACATCTTCCTTACCCCCACACAATGGGCACTTGTCTTTCACAAACCCATTCCGCTGCCCTTTTAGCCTCCACACTCCTGCTCTCAGCCATGCTATCCCCTTCCTTTCTTCATTAATGGTTTTATCTATATACTGCTCCCTTCCCCAGCCACTTTTTAACTCAACATAATATACCAATGACCTCTTTTCACCTAACTGGCTGAACAGTTTTTGAATCTCTATATCTTCAAATCTTTTTCTAACACCCTTCCAGAAACCTTTATAATTTCTCTCTCTTTTTCTCCAAATATCCCCTAAGCCATTATTTTCTAAATTGTTTCGTAGAGTGCTTGCCCAGCCCGAGCTTTGCAGACTTGCTTCTTGATATTTTAAACATTGTTGCAATAAGAGTCCTTCATCTAAATTCAAGATCCTATGCCAGTATTTCAAGGCTCTTTCCATTATTAACCCTTTCCTTGTTACTCTCCCCATTTCAATTTGAGCAACTTCGTTTGCTGTTGCCATTGGCAGCCCCAAAACTTCCTTACAGAACATCCTGTGTATCTGATCCACAACTTCCCACCCATTCTCAAGCCCCCATATTTCAATGCCATATAGCATTCTGGCCTCGACTACAGAACTATATACTCTTTCCAACCATTTCATCTCCATCTCTGGCATTTTATATAGACACCCTCTCACAGCCATCATTGCTGCTTTCCCTTTTGCCAGTGCTGATTTCTTTTGTTTTTCCCATTTGCCTCCTGCATCCAATTTTAATCCTAAGTAAGTACAGTCACGCACTACTTTGTATTCAGCTTCTCCCTTCTTCCACTTTTCATATTTACTCAATTTAGTTCCTTTTTTAAATACTACAATTTGGGTTTTTTCGCTGTTTACCTTTAAGCCCCACTCTGAACAGTATTTCTCCACCTCTTGCAAAGATATTTTTAACCCATTAACAGTAATGGACATTATTACCAAATCGTCTGCAAAAAGTAAACCTGGGACTTGTAAGTTGTTTATTACTGGTATGAGACTATTATTCTTACTTATATTTTGTAATACATCATCAATAAATAAATTGAATAAAATTGGACTTAGCTTGCACCCTTGCCTTAGTCCTTTTCCCTCCAGTTGTATTTCTTTAGTTAGTGCCCCTTCTTCATATTTTATGCAAAATGTATTTTCATTATACAATTCTTTTAGTATAGTTACCATTTGATTACTCACTCCTTTCATTAACAGCTTATACCACAACAGTTTCAGCTCTACCCGATCGAAAGCTTTTTCCAAATCGATAAAAGCCATATATAATTTACCTTTCTTATTTTTTTAGGTATTTATCTACTAGTGTTTTTATGATGAATACATTATCAACTGTCCGCCTCCCCTTTCTGAAGCCCATTTGGAATTCTGAAAGAATATTATGCTCCTCTACCCAGACTTGCAGCCTTTCTGCCAAAATACCCGTATAAATTTTTCCCACATTCGATAACAGTGCTATGCCTCGGTAATTATTGGGTATATCCATATCCCCTTTACCTTTATAAATTGGCTGAATAATAGCTTTTTTCCAACTCTTAGGTGTATACCCTTTGGTTTTCATTGAGTTGAACAATGATGTTATAACTTTAACTCGGTTCACGTCTTTGCTCCATTCCCTAATGAACTCTCCGGGTATACCATCTATACCTGGTGCTTTGTTCCTTTTAATTTTTTTAATTTGATTCATTACTTCTTCATCTGTTATGACACTGTCCAAGATTTCATTGAAATTATTTACTATTTCTGGGATTACCCTCCCTACACTAAAGCTTTCAAATGTATATAAAGTTGCAAAATACTCTAACCATTCTTCTTGAGTTATGTTAGATTTGACAATATATTTTTTGTATAATGTCTTAATACCTTTCCATATTTTACTTACATTATTTTCAGTAATAGTACTGATTAGTTTGCTGGCATTTCTTTTCCTCCATTGAGATTTTTTATTTTCCAGCAACTTATTATAATAATATTTGCTTAGCAGATATTGTTCTTTCAGTTTGATATTCCCTGATTCTCTCCATTTTACCAACTCCGCTTTTACAATACCTTTATTTATTTTACACTCCTCATCAAACCATGTGTCACTTTCAATAATTTGCCTGTTTCTAACTTTCATCTGTTCCCCTGCCCATTGCAATATGAAATTTAGGATATTCATCGCCTTTTCAATTTCAAAGGTTTCCGAATTATATAGTACCCCATACTGACATATTTTCCCTCGCTCGGAATTTAAAAGATTTTCAAAGTTTGCCTTATGGTATTCCTTCCACCTATATCTAACATGTTCTCTATTTGCTGTTATTTTCTCCCTTATTTTGTCAGCTTCCACATTTTGAGATTTGATTTTAATACATGTTAGTAATGGGAAATGACCACTATTGGTACTTATGTTAATAACAAATTAGATTTTGGTATTTATAGGAAATCTACTCATATTGATAATTACATAAAGAATAAAAGTTTTAATCCTTTTTCACATAAATTTGCTGTTTTTAATAGTTTGATTTATACATTAATAAATATGCCCCTGAATAAAGAAGAATTTAATAAAGAATATAAACATATTATTAATACTGCTTTAATTAATGGTTTTAATAAAGATTTTATACAAAAGAAGATTGAAAAGTTTAAATATCAAAAAACTGTTAATGATATTTCTACTCTTAAAAAAATAAAAGATGATTATAATTTTAAAAAAAATTTACTTACCATCCTTGGTTTAATAAACATATTCAAAATATTTTGTAAAGAAGTTGGTATAACTTTAGTTCCTCAAAATAAATATATAATTAAAAATTTATTACAATTTTCTAAAAAAGATAACATTCCTAATAATAAAAAATCTGGTATTTATCAATTTAATTGTTTGGATTCTGATCAGGTTTATATTGGAAAGACGAAACGTAGTTTGGAAACCAGAAAGAAAGAACATTTTCATAACATTAAATATAAACAAATTGATAAATCGGCCTTAGCAGATCATTTTTGGTCATTTAACCATGAAATAAATCCTGAAGTTAAATTATTAAAACAATTAAATGGTCCCATAGAGTTAATAGTGTGGGAGAAAATATTTATTTTAAAAAATAAACATTGTGTAATGAATTTTGACATACTGGCAGTTGATTATGTTTTTAGGTTTGTTTCGTATTCAGATGTTGGTAATGTTGGAAACGTGACATAATAAAAGAAAATAGCATGGTAACCAAGATTTCCTTAACAACGGAGTTTGTTTAGTAAACTGAAGACGAAGGTGATGTGCCTTCGAAATCGATCTTTTCTAAAGAAGAAGGAATTATCAGCTTCTTAAGTTAAGTGGAGATTGTTACAAATATTTTTGTTTGTGTAATATATATTTTAGTTGCATGCCAGTAGAACTTTCAAATCATTGCCCAAGTGGCTACATGCTGTTATTTAGCAGTGTTTTTCCACAGAAAGACCCGTGCCTCAATTTTTAATTTATAAATGAGGTGACATTATGCGATGAAATCAAATATTTGAGTAATTGTAAGTATTCCATCACTGTTTAACATACAAAAGGAAAAGTACATTACACAATAGATACACCTTTGGATTTAATCTTAACGTAAAAGGGCTACTGCATAACCTACTCAAACATTGAAAACAGCAAAGCATTAATTTTCAAGTTCACTGACAGTTAACATGCTCGACAAGCGGTTGATAAAATGGGAAGACTATTCCCTCCAATCACAGTTGCCAGCAGAGTAATACATTTTCCTGCTCTGTTTACTTCACCATATAAACTAAGGATGGCTCCGGTATAGTTATGTGCTTTCTAATTTCCCAGGAATTTTGAACATGTCTTTTAACGCACACCACACTACCTTTTCCATTTTGGGAGTTTTTCCTTGAGCATAGGATCCTGCTGGATTTTCCGGATTTGAGAACCAATAACAATGCCCTCTTTTACTTTTCCTTCACTTAACCTGGGAAATTTGTCTCTTAAATACTGAAGAACATTCCCATTTATGTGCATTGCTTTTACAAAATTCTTCATTAAGCCCGCTTTATATGGAGCAGTGGTAATAATATTTTCTGAGAATCTACAAGTGGATGAAACTTTACATTTTTCTAGCCTAATACTAAACTTTGTCTCAAAGGCTACCCCTTTACTCTATAATGATTAATTCCGCCCCAAGAGTTCCACTCACAAAAAAAAAAAAAAACAATATTTGGTACATCCTGGATACATTCCAATTAGTAAACCTATAACTTTCAGGATTCCTCATATTTACCATTCATAGTCATTATATATTTACTGCTGTTAGGAGGATATTCATGTTTTCGTATGTTTCTTTCATATTTACGCTATAAGCTACTGGTACTGAAGGGTAAATACACCTATCAGACTTGACTTCGAAGAGTTAATAAATAAACGCCACTGATCAGGGATATGTTCTCTGCCTACCTAGAGCACAAGTTCCCTCACATTTTGCAATAAATAAGAGCTTCCTTTTTAAAAAAAACATATATTGATATGCTAAGTTGATGCTTGCAATAAATTGATACTTCAGTACCAGGTTGTAAGAGGTTCCATTCCTTTAGTACGGATGCTATTAATGCAGACAGGGCTTGTATGTGATTTAAATCTCTCACAAGATCATTTAGCATTGTATGTGAAATTAAAAAGGTTTTTTTTTTTTTTTTTTAATTCCATGAATTCAGAATCAGAGTCAGCAGTGAAAGAAGTAATGGGACCAGCTTCAGAAGAAGAACACGGTCCTTTTTATTGTGGGGTAAATTTTCCTGATGGCATTGAAATAGGAAATGAATCACTATGCTTAATAGGCCTTCTCGCAGAAGGTAAATCTGGATAGACTATATTTTGTTTTTTGAGGAGAAACCAGAAATTTTGGTTAAACAGAAGTTATAATCTAAAAGGTGGCCCTTCTGTTCTGCCCATATCATAGGAAGAGCAAACCCATTGAAGGGTGAGTGGCATTTAACCAGTCTCTCAAATTAACAAAACATCTGCTACAACAATATTTAGGAGCAAAACTTCTGTCCTTATCTACTTTAAAGCACAATCATATGCTTATTTAATTGTAGGACTAATACTTTCTCTTTGAGATTTTGTAGTGAATTCACCACACATCAAATACGTTTGGAGAGTTTACATACTGATGTGATATTGCTGCTACAAATTGCCCCCATCATATGAGTTTATAAACTAAAGGTCTGTTTAATGCACAGTTCTAACTGTTAAAGAGTGTTAAAAGTACTGTTATTCACAACCACATAATCAACATCTGAACTCCATGAAATGCGAACACAGAACTTCACATATAAACAGTCTCAACAATAGTGAGTCACTATGTCTGAATTTTATACTTTAAAAATAGCAGTGGAGGAAGGATATACATATACATTTTTTATTTATTTATTTAGTGCCAAGCTATTACATATATTGCATCTACTGTAATTGACCCAAGTCACTTATCCAGTAGATGTCTGAATGCTACCAATCACAACCTTTTTATCTCATACATCCTATCATCTAAAATTTGCATTGTCAGCTCTTACTCATAACATCTGTCAATTAACCATTTCCATTTGGATCTCACCTTTAATACAAATACTCCTAATTGTCTAATCTGACCCTGATCAGAAAACATTTTCTTTATGGTTACAATACTCTTATTTCTCAGCCACTTCTCCCTAATCAATTTTTTCCTCCATTCATCTGTACCCCTACATTCCCTTATAATATTGGGACTTTGTGGGTTCCAAGAATTAAAAGTCCAAGTTGCACAAATTCAAAATGTTCTTTATTTCCGTAGAAATACACTCACAGTAGCAGTATTACGTAACACATAAATACAATCTTCTAAGGTCGTTGAACACAACAAAGAGTTTACTTCCAAAGAACCAGTTTCAATTACAACTCACGTTATGTTTCTGTTTACAACTGTTTACCACTACTTCAACTTTCCAGTTTGTCTACCATAGGTCCACACTATACTCACTATCCCGGCTCTCTGCACACCGGGCAAAGTCTTACGAGAGCTTCACGGTCTTTCCAGGCAGGCAGAGAAGGGGAAACCAGTCACTTCTGGTTACTTCTCTCCCCACCCCGTCTCTCCTCGGCACGTCATTAGCGCTACGCATTAGCATAGGTGTGGCCTAGAGCCATTCGTCTCCCTCTCTCCCCGCTTCTCATTCTCTCTCTCTCTTGCTGCATAAAGGGTGTCTCGCAACAATATGCTCTCCATCCTCTTTGTCCCCACATATCGGACAGTGACTTTGCGGTATACTACCCCTTAGACCTCTCAGTTTCCAAACCCCTAATCTGTGCCATGCTATCCCTTATCTTTCCCTTTAATTACAGATTTCTAAATACTTTTCTGACCTTCTGTTCCAAACATCCTGAAAAGAACCAGTGACCTTTTCTCTTCCATCTCAACCCACATAGTTTGACGATCCGTATCCTCGAATATAGATTTAAATACTCCCCATGCTAAATTATGTCTATGCAGATATATCACCTAATCCACCGTTTTCAAACTGTTCTTTTACTCTTTTCAACCACGTTCCCTGATTGGGATGCTTTTCTTGAAAACTGAGACAGGATTTAATCAAGCTATCTTCTAGCAACTGCAATATCCTGTATCAGTTCTTAATAATTCTTTCCATCACCATTCCTTTTGCACTACTTTTTCCATCTCTAAAAGTACTCCTAAATTTACAGTATGCTCTTAACACAAGATCCATTTTCACCCATCTCTTTTTGACCCCCTATATTTCCACACCATATCCCTCCCTAGACTCTACTAAGGCTAAGTACAGCCTTTCAAACCAGGATACCTTCATCATTGGTACTATATATAAGCATTTTCTCAGTAAACCCAGAGCTGACCTCCCCTTAGCTAGAGCCCACTTCTGTAACTCCCAGTCCCCTTTCCTGCTTAGTTTAGTCCCCAAATAGATGTAATCCTGCACAACTTGAATTTCTGTGCCTCCCATAACCCCTTTTCAGACTTCTTCAATTTATTTCCATGTTTAAACACTATTATTTTATATCGAGATTTAACTGTATTGGAACACCACAGTGAAGCGAAAAATTAATACTATTATTTTAGTTTTATTTTGATTCTCTTTAGGACCTTAGACCTTACAATATCTCTGTATCTCAATTATTGCATGAATTAAGCCAGTTCCTGTTACTGATTCTGCCATAAGTCATCAGCATATAATAAGCCGGGATCTTCCTGTTTTCTATCACTGGCATATGCTTGTTGGCTAAACTTTGACAATCCATGATGTCATCAATAAAAAGATTAAACAAAATAGGACTCAATTGACATCCTTGCTTAAGACCTCTTTTCTGATTCACCTCAACAGTTACCTCCTCTTCCCCACATTTGACATAAAGTATTTTCATGATATAGTTCAATTAATAGTTCTACCATCCCTTAACTTAATCCTTTAAGCCTCAGCTTATACCACAACGCTTCTCTTATTATTTTATCATATGCCTTCTCAAAATCTATGAATATAGCATACATCCTACCTCTTTTCACCTGTAAATATTTGTCAATAGTGTTTTGATAACCATTATGTTGTCCACTGTTAGCCTCCCTTTCCTAAAACCTGATTGAAATGGGGATAATCTTTGGTTAACCTCTGTCCAGGTTTGTATCCTTTCAGCCAACATTCCTGTAAACCTTTTTCCCATATTTGATAATAATGTTATCCCTCTGTAATTCACCGGATCATCTTCACTTCCCTTTCCTTTATATATAGGCTGGATTATAGCCTCCCTCCATCTTTTTGGCACTGATCTCTTCTCCTTCACAGCATTCAAAAGCCTAGTCAAACACTGCAAACTACCCCTATACTCACACCTTGCCCTAAGAAATTCTACTGCCAAACCATCTGTTCCCACTACTTTATTCTTTTTAAAGCTTCCCACCTGTTTCAGGACCTCTTCATTTGAGAAAGATCTGTCCAAATCCTCTACATAATTACAAGTCATTTCAAGCTTCCATCTTGGTAAGCACCTCTCCTCTCTTTCAAACAGTTGACCAAAGTAACTCAACCACTCAACAGGCATAATTGATGGATCTTTAGCTTGTTTCCTCGTACTTCTCCTGACTACTTGCCATATTTGAGTAGCCACTCCTGAAATTATTTTTGCTTCAATTTCCTGTGCTCTTTCCCTCCTCCATTTTTCTTTTTTTGACTCGACCAGTAATTTAAATGCCTCCTTAAGGTGCATAATTTCTTCCCTCTCTGCCCTTCCATTAACTTCCTTCCACCATATTATTACCCTTCTAACCAAATTCCTCATATTTCTACATTCCCAATCAAACCAATCATTAATCATGTTCCTATTCTGGCTTACCCTTCTCATATTTCTTCCTTCCCATTTTAATATAAATGTATAAATATCTAGTGCCTCCATTATACTGGCCTTATTTACCATATAATCCATCCCTAGCATACATCGATTTGCCATTTCAGACCCAATCACCTCACAAAACTCTTCCACCTTCTCATTTTTCCACTTCTAACGCTCAATTTTCACCACCCAATTATTATATACATGTACATATACATATAGGTATAAGATGTATTTGGAAAATAATGTAAATAGGATATGTGTCTGCCGATAGCTTCCAAGCTATCTTATTTATAGCTTATCTTATTTTTACATGCAGTTAGACTGCGCCTGTAGAGACAGTTCAGCAAGTATTAGAAAAAAGTGGAACTGCATCTCTGAAGAAAAGCCTTACGTGATATGTAAAAATGGAATGCATTTTCAAATTCAGCTTACATGATAACATAGATATTTCATAGTTTCAAGTTTTGGCATTTGTTTGTTGAATAGTGTTATCATTCTTAAATACTCAAGCTTCATGCACTATTAAACAATGTATTACCATGATGCCACATAATATTGTGACTGTGGGTTCGTAAAACTAAAAGTCTTGTTTGCAGAAATTTAAAATGCTGTTTATTTCACTAAAAATGCTTTGTATACTCCTTACAACAGCGAAATGACGTAACATACACAAACACAATACTCAAGGTCATCTGCCAAACATAAACAAATGAAAGAAATTACTGTGGTACACTCACAAATGTCCACACAGCTGCACACTCAATTAACAACTGACTGACCACTCACTCTTTGCCGGGTTTTATACCTCCAGCCATTGTTTTAGAATTCAGTCGGTCATTCAATAACAATCACGATGCAGCAGGAAATTCCTGACTATCTCTGTCTCTTTCTTTCTCTGTTTCTCTCTCTTGACAAGCGTGCAGCGCTCCCCGTGCGCCAGCTGCAGCTTGCGCTAGCAGTATAACAATGTCTCGGCGACACTGCTCCCTCCTCAAGGCTGGTCATCCTGAACAACATCATTGTAGCGGGCCAAACGATCCAGGTATACCACCAACATCTTTCCTTGGGGCACCTTCTGGATGCAGTAGACCATGTTGTTAATTCTCTTCACCACCCGGTACGGTCCTTGCCAAGGTTGTTGAAGTTTCAGGCAGCGTCCCTTGGTCCGGGTAGGGTGGTACAACCAGACCAGGTCGCCTTGCTGCAATCCTTGGCTGTTGGCTTGCCTGTCGTATCGGGTCTTCATGCGGTTGCTCTCCATCTGGATATTCTAACGAGGGCATCTCATGCATGTCGTGGAGATAGTCCACCAGGTTCCCCACATACTCGTTTGCTGGCTGTTTCACTTCTATGGGGCTCCCGAAAGCCAGGTCACAAGGTAGGCGTAGCTCTCGCCCAAACATTAAGCTGGCTGGCATCATCCCAGTGGTGTCATGAGTTGACAAGCGATAGGCCAGCAAGAACAGTGGCACCTTGACGTCCCAGTCTCGCTGATGGTTGACCACGACCTTCTTCACATGCTCTTCTAGGGTCTTGAAGTACCTCTCGACCATGCCGTCCGACTGTAAATGTAGAGCAATGTGCGAGTCTTGTTCACCCCAAGTCTTTCCAGTGACTCCTTCATCAGGTGGAACTCAAAATTGGTGCCCTGGTCACTGTGAAGCTCCAACGGCACCCCAAAATGGCAGAACAGTTGATCCATGAGGCAGTCCGTAATCGTCGACTCGTGGTTCGAGATGGTATACACCTACGGCCACTTAGTGAAGTAATCCACGGCCACCATCAGGTACTTGTTGCTTCGGTCGGACACTGGGAATGGTCCAGCTATGTCGACAGTGATGCATTTGAAAGGCGCTCAGACGTTGTACTGCTGCATGCGACTCCAGCTGCTACTTTGGGGGCTGCGACTCGCCCCGCACCCTTGACATTGACAGCACCATCTATCAGCGTCTGCTTGGAGCCTCAGCCAGTAGTAGCACTGTCGGAGGTTGTTGATGGCTCGACTTGCTCCCAGGTGCCCTCCTGAAGTACCGGCGTGCACTTCCTCCAAGACTTATATAACATAAAATAAAAAAAAAAAATCTGCATACTATACCTTGGCACCTAATTTCTTAATCCGGGGTAAATACTCAGACTTTTATTCATTTATTAAAACATCAGAAACATATACAAAAACATAAACAATTTAAAGATTATAAATAAAAAAATAAGAAATAAAAAAATTTACAAACATTTTAAAATATACACTGATCAAACAAAAATCCACACCACATTTCTAATAAAAATACATAAAAATGAATAAAATTTCAAAAATATAATTGAAAATTTAATTTTTCCTTATCCATCCCTTTCAAAATTTTATAAATTAAGTTTACATTTTTTTTTTTTTTTTTTTTTTGCAAAAATTTCAAACATACTTAAAAATATTTTAAACAAAAAATATAATATTACTGGTTTCCAGTAACACATAACTGTTAATCCAGTTATTAACTTAACTATATTTTAAAATTCCCCATAATAATATTTTGCTGCTGGTAGCCGGCGGCCACCATTGGTACTGGTATCCAGCACTACTATTTAGCCAAACAAAAATATCCTAACCACAAAAACTATCAATTACAGATTGATTAATTACCAACCATAAATTTTAAAAATGAGCAATTATTAATTTACTTACTTTCAAAAATTAATAAGATATTCTTACAATTCATTATAATTTAAAAAACAAAACTATTACTAACAGAATTATATAACATTTCAAAATTATTATTGACAATCATGAATATAAACATTTATAACTTTATATATATATACAACTTTCCTCTAACTTCCTGAAATATTATTTATAAAATTGATATCACAATTAAAATTTAAAACCAAGAAAAATTTTAATACACAAAATGAATTTCCACTTCCAATTAAAACATAAATTTTAATACAAAACATTTTTAAAAATGCAACTTTAAAAATATAATTTATTATTAATCAAATATTAAACTTATTTAAAATTTAAGTTTTTATTATTTAATTTAATAGGTAATACAAATATTATGACTTTATCACTTTTTATATGCAAAACAGTTTTAATATTAAAATCAGATGATATTTAAAATATTTACACTTGTCAATTTCTATTTAAAATTTTCAAACATAAATATAAACATTTGAAAGTAATGAGTTGGTAATTCAAACACAAACATCACTTAAATTATTAAATTTTAGATGAGTCGCATTTTTTAACACATCTGCTTCACTTTCGTACCTATTTTGAGGACATGTTTCGCAAATCTTCGCTTGCATCTACGGCTCTTGTGCGACTGACGCTAGATCCAGCGGTGTGGGTAATTCTGGGGTTGTTGCTGCCATCTGTTGATTTAGTGATGAACTGAAAAGTGGGATTCTCTTCTAGCGGGATTTCAAAGTTCATTAGTTGGTTTTTATGTTTTTCTATGTATATCCTCTCCCATATGACGAGTTCACTATGTTTTTGTACGTATTTTAGTAATTCTGTGCTATCTTCAATTTCATGATTTTCAGACCAGAAATGAGCTGCTATTGCGGACTTATCAATATTTTTGTATCTTAAGTGCCTGAAGTGTTCTTTCTTTCTAGTGCCTATGTTCCTTTTTGTCCTTCCTATGTAAATTTTTTCACAGTCTTTACACTTAATTTTGTAAATGCCTGACTTTTCCTCTGGTTTTATCTTATCAGTATTATTACTGTGAAGTAGGTTTTTAATATATCGAGATTCAACTGTATTGTAAAAAACGCGACTCATCTAAAATTTAATAGGTTTTTAATGTTGTAATTGTTTTTTGGTGCCAATGTTATATTGTATTTCTTGAATATTTTTTGGAACTTTTTTGTGGCCCAGGGGTGGTAAGTAAATTTAGCAAATCTAGTTTCTTGTTTTATTGGTGTGAGAGCTGTGATCTGTTTTAATTTCTTTTGAAGTTTGAATAATTTTAGTTTTTTATCTACAAGGTTTTTTCCATATCCATTTTTAATTGCAGTTTTTAAGATTTGATGGTACTCGTTTTGATATTCTTGCTGGCTGAGAGGTAGATTTACTAATCTGTGTGTCAGACTGTTGATGGTTGCATGTTTGTGTGGAATTGGGTTGAAACTATTTGCTTTGATGTAATTATCTGTGTGTGTTGCTTTTCTATGAATGCCAAATTCTAGTTTTTCATTGCCTTTTTTGATTTTAAGGTCTAAAAAAGGTAGAGTACAGTCCTCTTCAGTTTCTACTGTGAATTGTATGCTGGGTTCTTGCAGGTTGAGTAGTTTCAAAGCATCATCTATTAGTTTGTAGGGCACTATTGCAAAGATGTCGTCTACGTATCTGTACCATGTTTTAAACATATGAGGGAAGGCTTTAGTAATATGTGTTTCGAAAAAGCTCATGTATAGATTGGCCAAAAATGGTGATAGCGGGCTTCCCATAGCTAGTCCTGAAATTTGTTTGTAATATTTTCCATCGAAGACAAAATAATTTTGATGTATACATAATTCAGTCATTAAAAAATGCGACTCATCTAAAATTTAATAATTTTTCGCTTCACTGTGGTGTTCCAATACAGTTGAATCTCGATCACTTAAATTATCCTTATTTGGACATGTTTCGGAGAACGGTTTGTCCCCACCGTCAGCAGTTATCCGACTGGTTGAATCTGTGGTTTCCTGAAGTGAGCTGGCTGTCTGTGAGATGAACTTCCAAAGAACCCATAATCAACAACATAGACAAACCTATCTACAAGTTAGCCAAACATCTAGCACATACATTTTCATCACTGCCACAGTTCCACGGCCTAGCCATGAGAAATTCATTAGAATTAGTAGACAGTATCTCAAAATTGCATTTGGACACAGAAGACAAACTAGTATCATTTGATGTCACCTCTCTTTTTCCCAGTATTCCAACAGATGAACTCATGCTACTCCTCAAGAAATGGCTCATACAGACTAACATTTCAGCAGAAGAAATAGAAGATCTCACAAAACTTACTCATTTATGCATACATCAAAATTTCTTTACATTCAACGGTAAATTCTATCAACAGACCTCAGGCCTAGCAATGGGCAATCCACTTTCACCTTTCCTTGCCAACCTCTTTATGAGCTACTTTGAAACACATATTACATCATCCTTCCCATAGATCTTCAAATACTGGTATAGATACGTTGATGGTATTTTTGTTATTGTTCCACACAAATTCACACAAGATTCCTTAAAACTATTGAACATACAGAATAGAGCAATAAAGTTCATAAATAGAGATAGAAAAAGATGGCTACTTACCTTTGTTAGATCTGAAGATAATCCATGAATTAAATAACATATCTTTTGGCATCTACAGGAAGCCAACACAAACAGATAACTACATCAAGAATGATAGCTACAACCCTGCACCCCACAAACATGCAATTTTGGACAGCTTAGCATATAGACTAGTCAACATCCCATTGAAAAAGAATGAATACAACAAAGAATATAACCACATGATTAACATAGCTGCAATTAATGGATACAGTAAACAATTAATAGAAAAGAAAATTTGGAAATTCAAGAAACAGAGACACCTTTTGGATACCACAAAATTAACAGAATCAAAAACCGAGACAAAGTTCAGGAAATTCACATATCATCTCAGAGTGCATCATAAATTCAACAACATATTCAAGAAGTACAACATCACCCTAGCCCCAATAAATAAATTCAGTTTAAAAAACTTATTATGCAACAACCTGAAAGACCCAGTACCTGAAAACAAGAAATCAGGTATATACAAAATCAACTGCCCAGACTGCAATAAGTTCTACATAGGGAAAACCAAAAGAAGTTTACATATTAGATTACAGGAACATATGAGATGTGTGAAATACAAACAAATAGAAAAATCAGCAATAGTCCACCATTTCTGGTCTACCAATCATGAAATTGTACCAAATATAAAACTATTAAAGCCAGCCAGTAATGCAGCTGAGCTTGATGTTTGGGAAAAGTTGCTAATTATAAAAAACAAACAGTATACTTTAAATTTCGAATTGCCACCTGAAAACTCTCTTTGGAAGTTCATCTCACAGACAACAGATGCCGCCACAGATAACCAGCTCACTTCAGGAAACCACGGATCCAACCAGTCGGATAACTGCTGACGATGGGGACAAACCATTCTCGAAACATGCCCAAGTAAGGATAATTTAAGCGATGTTTGTGTTTGAATTACCGACTCATTACTTTCAAATGTTAAATATATCACTGTTACTAACCTTTTGCTTCGAATAATATAAATATAAACCTTTATAACTTCAAATTACAGGAAATTTACTTATTTTTCAAAAATAGTAGTCATAAAGGTATTTCACAAATAATTAAATTAAGAAAAAATTATATCAACATCATGCAACTTCTCATTCAAAAGAAATTGAAACTCTAATATCTAAACAAATAAATATAGAAAATAAAATTTTTAAATTTTCCCTACATTTTACCACTTCAATCACTATCACTCCCAATTTGATTAATAAAGGATATTTTAATAAAATTTTCCCTACATTTTAACACTTTATTCACTTTCACTACCAAATTTATTAATAAAGAATATTTTAATAAACTTTTCTCTACATTATAGCACTTTATTCACTTTCACTAATAATTTTATCAATCTATTTATTAAAAAAAACAGATACACATTATTAAATTTCCAACCTACACTTTATCACTCACTTTCACCATCACTTCCAATTTGAAACATATTACATTGGACCATAACGCTGTCGCTATGATGCTGCCATATTCAGTCCACCATATTGAAGCCTCCATGTCAGCACCGCCATTTATTCCTCTCCGCTGGTGTTGATTAACTCGCAGCCATCTCCTCCATGATCACATGCCGTGGGACATCAACTATTTCTAATTTTCCGTTCTCTGGAAGCTCCACCTTTGTAGATAAATTATGCGGTTCCCCTGATAATCTCTTGCGCCTAATTCTCCTACTTTCAGCCCAATCTTATCATCCTATTAATATAATATAATACAATATTGTCTTCAATTTATGTTTATTTCTTCATCATTTTCATTTACTCCTTCTTGAATATCCTCTTCTATAACATCTGGATTCATATTAGGATTAATTATATCATTGACTATATTTCGTAATCTTTCAGATCTTCTTATGAAAATTTCCTTTTGTACCAGAACAATTACTCAATTGTGGAATTTTTATTTCAACTGCTTGTTTACTAATTGTATTGGCCATTGATTGTAGTTGGCAAAATAAATCTTTATCTCGAATAATATAAATCCTATAACCCTATAATGATCTTCTTTCTTCCTCAATTAAATGCGCATATTTAGAGCATTCAAAAAACACATGTTCTGGTGTGTCCTGTGTATTACATATATCACATGCATCGGTGAGTGATTTATTAATTTTATTCCAATATGTGCCATAAGGGCCATGTCCCGTCAAAAAATGAATTACTCCTTTCGTATAGCTGATATTTTTATATTTATATTGTAATCTTTCTCTAATATAACCAAAAATAGAGTATGTTCTCCTTCCTTCTTTCATAATATCCCATTCCTCTTGCCACATTTCTAATAATTTATTCTTCACGTCCCATGTTTTCTAATAATGACCATCCATTATTTCAAATACTTTACTCTGATTTCCTTTTTATATCCAAAAACATGCTCCTCGATAACGCAAAGTATAATCTATAGGCCAAATGCCTTTAATTACTAATAGTGCCATAGTTGGTGTTGTTTAACGGCTCCAGTAAACCTTAACAATATTTTCCTCTGAGAACTTCTTAATAGATTGCATATTACGATGATTTTAGCTCTATGCACCCAAATCGCTGCTGCATAGGTTCCGGGACCTCACTCTGGGTATTCACCAACTGCTCTCTCTCACTTTCTGCGTCTTGCCATCAGGTGATTCTCATACCCGGAAGAGCATGCCCTCTTTAGGTTTCAGTGAATTCCAATGAGTCCAGTCCGACTTATGCGCAGTGCTTATAGATGAGATGTCCTCCCAGGTCAGTCTTGTGCCTGCCTCCACTTCCTTCAAGAGTGGCCCCAAGTCGGCATCCGCCAGCTGCTCCCTCCTCAGGCCTGCGCTATCCTAACCGTTCGCAGGCACTGCTGTGACCACTCTGACAGCTGTGGCATGCATTTCTTCCACTCTTGTGCATTAACCGCACTCTTCTGGGCAGGGTCTTCGGGACATGGCGTCTGCCTTTCCGTGCCTCTTCTCTCTATGATGTTCGGAGGTGAAGTCGTACTTCTGCAGTCTCTGGACCAAAAGGGCTGTCTGGCCTTCCAGGTTCCTAAAGCTAAGTAGACACGTTAGGGAGGAGTGGTCAGTCCTCAGGTGGAATGGTTGACCGTACAGGTACTTGTGGAAGTGCTGCAAGGTCTTCACTACTGCCAGCAGCTCTCGCTGGGTGACGCAGTAGTTCTCTGCCTTGGACAACGCCTTGCTGTATTAGCCTATCACTCGCTCGTGGCCGTCCTGTACTTGGGATAGGATGCCTCCAATGCAATGGTCGCTGGCGTCAGTGTCCACAATGAAGAAGCCACCTGGTTGTGGGAATCCCAACATAGGAGAACTGCAGAGATTCTTTTTCAGCTGCTGGAAAGCGCCTTCGGCATCCTCCATCCACACGTAAGGTCGATGCTCTTCCATCAGGCGGGTGAGGGGCTTGGCGAGGTTGGAGAAGCCCTTTATGAAGCGGTGCTAATAACTACACAGCCACAGGAAACTGTGCCATTCTTGTTTATCCTTCGAGCGATGCAAATCTCTCAAGACCTGTGTCTTCTCCAGGTCTGTGGCCACTCCGGTTGGTGAGACTATGTGGCCCAAGTAGTTGACTTCCTTGCAGAAGAGCTGGCACTTCTTCACGTTCAGCTTCAGGTTGGTCGCCTGTAGTCTCTGTAGCACCTTGCTCCGGTTGCCGAGATGGTCTTCGAATGTCTTGCCATCGATGATGTCGTCCAGGTATAGCAGGCAGGCGTCATAAGTCAATCCACTCATTACTGGCTCCATGAGGTGTTGGAAGGTAGCCGGTGTGTTGCAGAGACCAAAGGGGATAACAGTGAACTGCCAAAGCCCTTGGCCTGTCGAGAATGCAGTCTTCTCCTAGTCTCTCGAATATAGAGTCATCTGCCAATAAACCGCCTTCAGGTTCAGGGTCGAGAACCACTGCGCAACAGCAAGCGTGTCCAGGGTGTCGTCAATCCGGGGTAAGCGGAAGCAGTCCTTCCTCGTGACATCGTTCAGCTTCCTGCAGTCTACGTAGAAGCGTAACTCACCGTTCTTCGTCACCAAACCACAGGGGAACACCAACGGCTGTCAGACTCTTCAATCACTCCCCTGGTTCTAATGTCCTCAAGCATGTCCCGTACCACAGCTTGTTTTGCCAGCGGAACGCGTCTGGGTAGTTGCCGAATAGGCCTGGCGTCTCAGTTGTCGATGCGGTGAAGCACCGGGTCCGTGCGGTCTTAGTCGCTGTCACCTTGGCTGAAGACGTGCTGGTATCGCCCCAACAGTTGTCGAACCTTCTCTAGCTGTTCTGCGGTCAGGTCGTTGGACGCCCTCTCCAGTAAGCCTTCCAGCCGGGGCCCCAGGTGTTGCGTCGGCATCGGCTCCTGGGTCTGGTCCATTGGCGTTTCGCTGACAACGGACTCGGACGTCCCCAACTCTGTCCCGGCCTGGACGTCGTGATCAGTGTGTGTTGGATTAAGCAGTCTCTCCGGCACCTCCTCTCGGCAGGGCAACAATGGCCTGGCTGCACAAAGTCTGTGCACAGGCGTCTCCCGGACCAGCATCATGTTCTTCGTCAGCTGGCCTTTCAGTCGCGCCGTCATCACCGCCTCGCTTCTCGCGGGGACAACCATGTCTTCCCTCAGAATGACCCTGCAGATTCCAAGTCGTTTTCGAGGTGCCGGAGTATCACCTCTTCTTCATTGAGCCGCAGGACCTTCCTGCCGACGTCGACCGTCACCTCGTGGCTCCTGAGGGCATCCAATCCCTGTATCACCTCCTCAACCACCTCCGCGAAAAACACCCACAGACGCACGGCACTCCACCCCAATGTCAACTACAAGAGGGTCTCCCTCTCTACAGGCAAGGTGTCACCCGATGCCATAACTAGCTGGTATGGTCGGCTCGGCTACGTCAGGTCTGATGATTGTCGCGGCTGCTCCGGTGTCCACAAGCACGCGGCACTGCTTCCCTCTCACCCAACCGTCCGCGATGAGACCGTCATCTATACGTCGGCTGACAGCGCGCAGTGTCACTCGAGGGGATGGTGGTGACGGCGCCGAAGTGCCCCTCGCCACGCCGACCCTTACTCGTTTTCCGGCTGCTACTCCTGATGTGGGCAGTCTCTCTCTAGGTGTCCCGGCTGGCCACACCTTCAACACACGCAACTTGGTCTTCGCCGGCGTCCCTCGGCTGGTCTTCGGTCTCCATTGTAGCGGATACTTCTTGTTCTCGAAGTGGGGTAGCCGTTACCTTGGGCGCCTCCATCCTTAATGCGGCCGTTAGCGCCTCGTGGATAGTCTTGTAGTCGCCAAGCATTAGGCGCTGACGTATCTCGGCGTCTCATACCCCGTCGACGAAGGAGTAGGCGGCTTCTCGAGATACAAATCCGGGTGGCAAGTCGACCAAGGCATTAACTGTTCGATTGCCAGGGCGAACTCCTGCAGCGTCTCCCCTAGCTGCTGCGTCCTAAACTTCAGCTGGCTGCGGTTGGCTGCCGCGAAACGGTGGTTTCCGAACCGGTTCTCCAGGGCCTCCCAGATATCCTTGGGTGCCATCGCTGTCTGGACCTCGTTCAGCGCCTCTGCGGCCCGTCCCTGGAGGCTGGTTATTAGCTGTATAGCCTCTTTTTATAGCGACCACTTGTGTTTGGCCACTGTGTCGAATTGGCGGCGGAAGACTTCAAAAATTGACGTGCCGTAGTACTTTGGTAGTTTGAAGCGCGCAGATGTTGTGCCCCATCTCGGCGCGTCGGCCTTCAGATCCTTTAATCTTCTGCCGTCGATGTCTTCCACCATGGCGTTCAGAGACTTGGTGTTGCTGTTGGCCTTTCCCTCTAGGTTGTTAATGCGGTTCGCCAGATCTTCGATGTCTTCCATCATGGCATTCAGGGACTTGGTGTTGCTATCGGCCTTTCCCTCTAAATTGTTACGGCGCTCGTCCACTTGACCCACCCGCTTGCAAAGCTCCTTGACGTCATTCCTCACGCCGGCCAACTGCTCTTCGAATTTGGCGCGAGGGCCTCGTTCGCAGCCTTCATTTCGGTTAATTCGGCTGTCACTTCGGTCATCGTCGCGGCCAGGTTATTTGCCGTTTCCGTCTTTGCAGAGAGGGTGTCATTCGCTGTCTTCATTTCTTTCAGCTCGGCGGTGAGGTTGTGGTGAGCCGTCTTTATTTCTTCCATCTTATCTAAGATCTTGGCCAATGCAGCTTCCATCGTCGTGTTTCACTCCTGACACCAAATGTGACTTTGTGGGTTTGTAAAATTAAAAGTCTTGTTTGCAGAAATTTAAAATGCTGTTTATTTCACTAAAAAGACGCTTTGTACACCCCTTACAGCAGCAAAATGATGTAACATACGCAAACACAATCCTCAAGGTCATCTGCCACTTGTAAACAAATGAAAGAAATTACTGCGGTACACTCACAAATGTCCACACAGCTGCACACTCTATTAACAACTGACTGACCACTCACTCTTTGCCGGGTTTTATACCTCCAGCCATTGTTCTAGAATTCAGTCGGTCATTCGATAACAATCACGATGCAGCAGGAAATTCCTGACTATCTCTGTCTCTTTCTTTCTCTGTTTCTCTCTCTTGGCAAGCGTGCAGTGCTTGTCCATGTGCCAGCTGCAGCTTGTTCTAGCGGTATAACAATGACTCGGCGACAATATGCAACTAAATACGAGTATTTCCAGGTGCATCCTATAAATGACAGTAAATAAAATAAATATTTGATTTAATGCTTTCAACTGCCAGGTTCACATCAGAAATGCCACGTGCTGGAATTTTGTCCTGCAGGAATTCTTTTACAGGCTTGAAAATATACTGACATGGGGCAGTTGCATTAAAACACATTTAAAAACCATTGATCTGAGCCAGGTTTAGACCCACGACTTTGGAATCAGTAGGTCAGTAACTAAATGAGCCACTCAGACTGACACAAATGACACAATTTTGTATTTTGTTTTCTAAACAAACTATAGTAGTGGAATATGTCTAATTATTGCAATTACATAGAAAGAGAAAATTACACTCATTCATTTTGTGCTTCATTATCATTATTTCTTTCTTTTTACATCTTGCTAGTGTAAAATAAATCTGACTCTGACTACTATTTCCTTAAAAATATGTGTCCTGAAGATGTAACTCGAGCTATAGCCCTAAATGATGATGGATGAAATATTGTTACATTGCAAATGTAATTAACAGTCAGCAGCACAGTCCATGCTGCCATAAAATGATTACACACTAAAATATACCAGGAGGCCAGATTCAAGTCATCTGATAGCTACAAATCAAAATGAAGATAGGTAGACATTGTTGACAGTTCTTCAGAAGTACAGCCTGTCAGCTATATAACCTTAGCTGAGCAGCATGCATGAATACCTGATTTTAGCCAAAACTGTTAGAAAATGTTGAAAGCAAGTGAACTGATATAACTAGACCTGCAACTGATCCTAAGTTGTTCAGGATAAATCAAGTAGAACAATTTATAGGAGTTGGAGAAATAAGAGTGGTTCTGTTCACAAAAGAATCCAGTTTTGATCTGCATCCACCTAATGGACATAATAAACTCCTGGAAATTGAAATAAGAACACCGTGAATTTATTGTCCCAGGAAGGGGAAACTTTATTGACACATTCCTGGGGTCAGATACATCACATGATCACACTGACAGAACCATAGACACATAGACACAGGCAACAGAGCATGCACAATGTCGGCACTAGTACCGTGTATATCCACCTTTCGCAGCAATGCAGGCTGCTATTCTCCCATGGAGACGATCATAGAGATGCTGGATGTAGTCCTGTGGAATGGCTTGCCATGCCATTTCCAGCTGGCGCTTCAGTTGGACCAGTGTTCGTGCTGGACGTGCAGACCGCGTGAGACGACGTTTCATCCAGTCCCAAACATGCTCAATGGGGGACAGATCCGGAGATCTTGCTGGCCAGGGTAGTTGACTTACACCTTCTAGAGCACGTTGGGTGGCACGGGATACATGCGGACGTGCATTGTCCTGTTGGAACAGCAAGTTCCCTTGCCGGTCTAGGAATGGTAGAACAATGGGTTCGATGACGGTTTGGATGTACCATGCACTATTCGGTGTCCCCTCGACGATCACCAGAGGTGTACGGCCAGTGTAGGAGATCACTCCCCACACCATGATGCTGGGTGTTGGCCCTGTGTGCCTCGGTCGTATGTAGTCCTGATTGTGGCGCTCACCTGCACGGCGCCAAACACACATACGACCATCATTGGCACCAAGGCAGAAGCGACTCTCATCGCTGAAGACGACACGTCTCCATTCGTCCCTCCATTCACGCCTGTCGCGACACCACTGGAGGCAGGCTGCACGATGTTGGGGCGTGAGCGGAAGACGGCCTCACGCTGCGCGGGACCGTAGCCCAGCTTCATGGAGACGGTTGCGAATGGTCCTCGCTGATACCCCAGGAGCAAAAGTGTCCCTAATTTGCTGGGAAGTGGCGGTGCGGTCCCCTATGGCACTGCGTAGGATCCGACGGTCTTGGCGTGCATCCGTGCATCGCTGCGGTCCAATCCCAGGTCGACAGGCACGTGCACCTTCCGCCGACCACTGGCGACAACATCGATGTACTGTGGAAACCTCACGCCCCACGTGTTGAGCAATTCGGTGGTACGTCCACCCGGCCTCCCGCATGCCCACTATACGCCCTCGCTCAAAGTCCGTCAACTGCACATACGGTTCACGTCCATGCTGTCGCGGCATGCCACCAGTGTTAAAAACTGCGATGGAGCTCCGTATGCCACGGCAAACTGGCTGACACTGACGGCGGCGGTGCCCAAACGCTGCGCAGCTAGCGCCATTCGACGGCCAACACCGCGGTTCCTGGTGTGTCCGCTGTGCCGTGCGTGTGATCATTGCTTGTACTGCCCTCTCGCAGTGTCCGGAGCAAGTATGGTGGGTCTGACACACCGGCGTCAATGTGTTCTTATTTCCATTTCCAGGAGTGTAGAAAAGATAGAGGGAAGAATGATTTTCACAATACTGCATTCTTTACAATATACCATTTGGATGTAGTGGAGTGATGGTTTGGGAAGGAGTTTCTATGTATATTTCGGTAGAATATAATGGCCCTTAGATACATAAGTCAATATTTAGCTACTCATACTGTGTCATTTGGATCATTTATAGGTGATAATTTTCTTTTAATGTACAACAATGCATGGCCACATGCTCTGAAATCATCTCCAAGAAGTGGGAATCCATGTTTTAGCATAGCTAACAGCTTGACTTGGACCCTACTGAACATGTGTGGGAGATGTTGGAACGGAACAAAACAAAACAAGACAAGACAAGAGAAGACTTAACAAGTATTGCTCAGGCAAGACTGCTGATACAGTGACTGTGATTAAAGGATCCCCAGGCGGTTGTCTTTGTACGGAAAAACTGTTCTTCCCCCTAACCACAATGTCATAAACATCTTAGGATACACTTACCGGGTTGGAGGGGTGAAGAATGTTAGGCACGTGTTTACACGGTTACTGTTGGAAATTAATTATTCTTTCACACTGGCCGTGTGTAGGCTAAATTGTGGAAACGTAGAGTCAGACTGAAAAATTCAATGCCATAGCCGGGATTTGAACCACGGATCTTCTGGTTTCCGTCCAGCCGCACTACCATTGTGCTACTATGGCCAACATGCCGACATGACATTAAATTCTCCAACTGACTTGTATTTTCCCGGTAAACCACTTAGGAGTTCTCATAAACACATGAGACAACTACCTTAATGGCGACTTACTACTTGTAAGTACTTTAAGGCCCGGGCTTTATAGTTTTATAGTTAATGGAAATTAATTAACCTAATAGTGGTTAACTATAAAGCCCGGGCCTTAAAGTACTTACAAGTAGTAAGTCGCCATTAAGGTAGTTGTCTCATGTGTTTATGAGAACTCCTAAGTGGTTTACCGGGAAAATACAAGTCAGTTGGAGAATTTAATGTCATGTCGGCATGTTGGCCATAGTAGCACAATGGTAGTGCGGCTGGACGGAAACCAGAAGATCCGTGGTTCAAATCCCGGCTATGGCATTGAATTTTTCAGTCTGACTCTACGTTTCCACGGTTACTGTTGTTTAAAATAATGTTTAGAAGGGGGAAAAATATCAAGCTGAATTCACTGTACAAAATAGTAATTGATATTTTCAAATACATTTTAAATAATTAATGTATCCTATAATACATGATGTTACAACGCTTTATAACATAACTGAAAAGAGATATATTACCTATGCTGTTATGGTATTAGTACTTATACTACCCACAAAAACTAAATGCATATTATTAGCATAATATCCAAGGAAAGCTTAGTAAAACATTCCGATACCTTGTTGTAGGACCATCATTACAATTTCAAAAGGGTTAAATTGCATCAGTGTGCATGAATTTGCGAGGGATATTTACTTGCAAATCAAAGAAGCACTTCAGATATTCTGGTAGTTAATAATAATTTATAAGCAAAGATTGCACATTAGAGCTTTGTTTATTGCAATCGTGAGACAATTTATCCTAAAGCATTATCCTATATTCTATGGCAGCTACAGGTGGTGAATCAAATTTCAGTTGATTAAACAAAGCAGTAAATACCTCAAAAGTAGAGAATGGAACTAAGGAATTAAAGAAAAACTAGTAAGGCAACTCTAGTACTCTTTTTAAATGCTAGAAGCTTTTTACAAGAATGTCTACTAATTTTACAAGTTTGAATAAAGTTAAGCAGTGTATTTTTTTTGGGGGGGGGGGCCCTTCTGTTAAACACAATTTAAATAAATAATCACGTACATTCTGCATAATAATTTAATATATCATAAACGCTTTAGAACTCAAGAAAGTTCAGAAATACTTTTAGGTATATGTACAAAAGTGAATCGAGAAGATATTGACACATTGCTTCACTCACACTGTTTATTCACAGGACATGTTTCAAGAGCTCATGCTCCTATCATCATCTGATACTTGATTAGTGTAAGTTGTAGTGGTTTCCTCTTTCTCCGTATTGTCAATAGATAGCGTGATGTACTTGTCAAAGATGTCCGGTGGTGGAGTTTCAAAATTCATGACTCTATGACGATTTTTGTTAATGAAGATTTTTTCCATACAGAAAGGTCTATGGGGTGATTAACATATTTTATTAGAGATGTTTCCAAGTTGATGTCATGTCTAGTATTAAAAATATGAAAAGCTACTGCTGAGTGATTAGGCCTACAAGTCTGAGAATACATACTTTTAGGCATATATTACAAGTATGGACAGAAATCCATGTTAGCATATCCATGTTAGGCTCAATTCCCACGGTCTCCACATCTTAATTAAATTACGCAAGTGCTAAACACCAATAACTATTAAACACTAATAAATTTATAAAACTACGCTAACTACACTAAGTAAAACACTATGTAACTTCTATAAATATAAGCTTAATTAACATACATAAGCACTTAACTTTAAAGAGAGTCGATTAAAGACACTAGACAACACTTACTTTTAAATTTTTCCGGAACTAGTTTCAGAGGCTTTGCCTCTATCATCGGCCGGCTGTCTAGTGTCTTTAATCGACTCTCTTTAAAGTTAATTTATCGTAACAACACTGTTTTCAACACTTCCAAGGAAGTAATTGTAATACATAAGCACGTTTGTACAGTCTACGCTAATAGAAGGTATCAAAGTTCTGAGGACACAAAAAAAAACATCGCAATAGCGCTTTAACTTGGTGAATTTAGTGAGAAGGACCACCCTATATGTTTGAGAGTGGAAGGCCCTTATAATTGCTTTCATGTAAAGATCTGTGGTCAGAAGTGAAAGCATTGATGCCGCCTGGGATGGCATGAACTATACCAAGAACTTTACAGCGGTTGAGGCAAGCACTTCTTTAAGAATGGGAGCATAATTTACCCTAACCATGTAGCATCATAAATTATTATAGGAATTTAGTAAAATATCATGGAGCTGTGATGGTACTCCATGCTGTATGAGGCATTCCAGTGTCTTAAAGCACTCCTCACTGAGGGATAACAACAACAGCAGCAGCAGATGAGGTGCTTACACTTTCTTGACTTTCTCTACCTGCTAATATTTTATCTCCCTTCTACAAACTATTTTTATAAAAGTTTAATTATTTGTTTGCTTCATGTTTATCAAGATAAATATTTGCAAATATTACTTTATTATACACTTTGTTACAGATACAAGAGGCTAAAACAATACTTAAATCTTTAGCAAGCAGGCTGTTACATGCTAGCTTTGAAATTCCACTCTTGGAAAGATACTGCAAATACAAATGTAATATCTGACATGCATATAAAAAACATTTAACATAATGTGATCCCTTAATCAAAATCAGTAGAGCTATTTGGAAAAAATTATTGATGATGATGATGGAGATGGGGATGTGTATGGCGATGACAATGATGATAATAAAGAATAATAATAACAGAGGGACGCCCTAAGACAACAACTAGCAGTGAATCGTGAAAAGTGGCCAGTTGAACCAGATAAATTCATTGCGAAACATTGTAATCAATTTAAAAAATTAATAGAGGCAATATACTTCAAAATATTGTAAATAGAATAATGTAGTATAAATACTGCATATAAAGTACAGTAGATAAAAAGTATGAACAAGTAAAATGTAAATATTGTAAATATCATAGTTATAAGAATAGTAATAAGTTAGTGCTAGATACATAGTAGGTAGTAAGTTACAAGATAAAACAACTGCACATGGAGTATCTGTTCAGTGTACTTAGTATTAAGAATGGGATCTCAATAGGCACACAGCCATATTGCTAGTAAGGAAAGTAAATGTACGGACAAGTAGTAATTTCAGAAACATGTAAAAAAATGTAAATAATTAACTTTATCATAATTAGACTACGCTGGTGCACTGACAAGCAGTAATACAGAAAAGTATTATTATTGTAACTGCAAAGACTATGATGTAAGAGTATGGCAAGTAAATTATAAATATTCAAAAACAGGAATGTAAGTAGAGCATGTAGTATTGCAGTATTGTAAGCAATGAAACATTGATATAAATAAATAAATAAATAATAATGACGATGATAATGATAATGATGATAATTAATAATAATAATAATAATAATAATAATAATAATAATAATAATAATAATAATAATAATAATAATAATAATAATAATAATAATAATAATAATAATAATAATAATAATAATAATAATAATAATAATAACAATAACAATAACAATAACAATAACAATAACAATAACAATAACAATAACAATAACAATAACAATAACAATAACAATAACAATAACAATAACAATAACAATAACAATAACAATAACAATAACAATAACAATAACAATAACAATAATAATAATAATAATAATAATAATAATAATAATAATAATAATAATAATAATAATAATAATAATAATAATAATAATAATAATAATAATAATAATAATAATAATAATAATAATAATAATAATAATAATAATAATAATAATAATAATAATAATAATAATAATAATAATAATAATAATAATAATAATAATAATAAACATTACTCCCATGTAAAATGCAGTTTGAGGTGGGGTTAATAAAGTGTCACTTCCTTGAAAGATACTGAAATATCTCTCTCCCACTCTCTCTGCTTGTTTAACATGCTTTTTCACTCTCAAGTCTGTAGAAGTATTAGATGAATTAATGCAATGATCCCTGGAGCCCACTCAGCTAAGTTAGTCAAATTTTTCTTATGAAAATAAGGCAAAATCCTGGATAAAAAGCCTTATCTTGGCAGTTTCACCACTAACCAAGATTCAAACTTGTATCATCCAGATTTGAAGGAAGATACACTATCTCTACACCATGAGGTAAGGTGACCTTTGTGACATTCATCACCTTAGATGTTCAAGATGCAGATAACACATGAAATAAGCTGGACTATTAAAGTGTTAATGGCTGTATTGCCAAATGGAAGGATGAGATACCACTTTGCAAACTCTATAAAATCCTTCACAGCAAAGTAAATTCTCTGATGGATGGTTTAAGGAGAAAGTAATAGTTGAAACTGAAATTTACAAGTCTCCCTGCAATACCTACACATGTTCAGGTGAGTCTCTTAAAATACTGGTATCATTTACTGTGTTCTTTCTATAACACAAATGACATTGTAATATATTCTAAAGAAACTGACTACATCTCAACTGGACTAAATATATTACCTTATATATATATATTGTCACCCGATCATACCAGCTGGCAGAAAGACAGGGACAGATGGCATCGAGGCCACGCCTACTCATGTGATGGAATGGCTCTTGCTGTGGGAGCGAGGAGGATGGATGGCACTAGGCCACGCCTACGCTAATGTGTAGTGCTAATGATGAGCCGAGGAGGGGCAGGGTGGGGAGAAATAACCAGAAATTACTGGAGCCCTTCTCCTGCCACCTTGGAGGACGGTGATGTTTCGTTAACAGCAATTTGGCGGAAATAAAGAACATTTTGAGTTTGTGCAATTTGGATTTTTAATTCTTCGAACCCACAAAGTCACTATATATATTACCTTTATTAATATATTACCTTTGTTCATTAATGGGAAGGTATCAATTTTATCCAACCTAAATTTCTCAAATATATTCCTAATCATCTACAGCTTGTCTGATGATCATAAGTACTTGTGGTTAGATTATTTACCTTTGTTTTAACATTTCAGAGCTTGCCCTTGAAAATCCCAACTGTACCTGTGCATCACTTACGGTATTTTCTTTTATTAAAACAATGTAAAAGATATCACTTAAATGTAACTTAAATATTAGAGAATATGTACTAGTGAAAATGAATGGAGCAGAATGCCAGACCTCAAACAATAAAGAGCTATATTACATCCCTTTCACTTCATTTAACTGTTTTATTTTCTTAGTGGATGACAAACTATTAGCTTCTAATTAAAATATACGAGGTCAGTTTAATAAGTACCCATATTTCGAAATATATGGTATTGCTAGTGAAAGTTTTTGTTATCATCATGTATACCATCATTTGTCAAAACAAATGTGGTGCTGATTCATAGGTTGGTTTGGATTTTACACACATTTCAATAAGTTGTAAGACTTGAAGCTTTCGCAGCAAGCATTGTTGATTAAGGCTTCACGGGTGATCAGCCGCGTAAAATTTAAGAAGATCGAGCTTTTGGCCATTTTACAGTCCATGGCCTTCATCAGGAACTGAGTAATATGACCCTATACATATATTAATCAGTGGGCAGAGCACACCTTGTCCTGGCCCAAATTTAAATGTGGTCGAACATCCATTTTTGAATGAGGAGTGCCCAGGATGCCCTGCAGATGTGGTTACCAAGGAAGTCATTGAAAAAAAATCCACAATATGATTTTTGCTGACCGTCGAACAGAAGTTTGCAAAATGGCAGAGGTCATAGGTGTATCGATGGGAATGGCAATTCATATTTTGTACAGTAAGTTGGAGATGAGAAAGCTGTCAGCCCAATGGGTGCTGCATTGCTCACAGTAGACAACAAGCAGGTGCGACTTTCAACTTCGAAGCTGTTTAAGCGAAATGTAAAGGACTTTTACATCGAGTTAATCCTGTCAATGAGACCTGAATTCATCATCATGCTCCGAAAACCAAGCAACAATCAAATAATGGATTGCTTCCAGAGAATTTTCTCCAAAGAAGGAAAAGATGGTCCCATTAATCAGAAAAGTGATGGCGACGAATTTTTGAGATGCAAGTGTGTCATACTCATTGACTCCTTGGAAAAAGAAAAACAATTACTGCAGCATATTACAGTTTTTTATTGGCATATTTACAGTTTTTTACAAGAAGTTGAAGGAGATATGGCCCCATATGGCAAAAAAGAAAGTTATGCATCACCACAACAATGTCCCAGAAATTCATACAGTGCTGCCACCGCCAAACTGCATGAATTGATTTGTAAATTGCTGCCACAACCCCCATATTCTCCTGTTCCCAAACATGAAGAAATGGCTCAAAGGAACAAAATTTAGATCACATGAGGAAGTCATCATGGAGATAAGAGGCCTATTTTGCAGAACTTGACAATTCTTAATTTTTGGTTTTAAAAAACAATGGCATTGGGAGAAGTGTATATCCCTAAGAGGGGACTATGTCGAGATATAAATAATTTGTGTTTGAAAACACTGCATCTTCATTCTTAAAACGTAAACTTACTGAACCACTCTTGTAATGAGGTGAAGCCAAATATGAAGCTTATAAATTCAATGGATAATACCTGTAACTTTTGCACATTAGTCCATTTTCTCTGAAACAATTAACTGTGTTATTTCAAAGGGAAAAGAAAAATGAATCAGCGTCTGCAGCCTGTTTTTAAGATTGTTCAAACTAGGGTCATACAAATGGCAAGAAAAACCATTCAGTTACTGCAAATTTTTCTAAGAGTATATCAAATACAGATACCTATCCACACAATATTCTGAATAAAAGTAAAAAACTGAAGCTATTAACAATGAAGCAAATGAATTACTAATCTTCATCTATCTTTTATTAATACTTTAACAGGACCAGTTATAAATAGGGGCAGATTTTACCCTTTTTGCCTATTTTATTCCTGTGTTCAGAAACGTGGGCTTTTAAGTTATAAGCATGTTTCGTACAATTATTAGCCTAATATCTTAGTTTTATTAGTACCTCTAAACGCCTATTTCATACGTTTGTGCCTATTCTGCTTATTAGTGCCTAAAACTGCCTGTTTGGCCAATTTCTTCTACCTATATTTATGACAACAGCTTTTACATTTGTTGGTTTCAACATCAAGTTTTCGGGGAAGAAAAATTTCTTACTGCTGCACATTGGATATACAAAAAGGGGTTTAGCCAGGTAGGTATCTGCCTTACAGATGTATCATAATGCGCTAATGACATCATGGAAAAATTTTAGAAATCGCACAAAGACCAGCTAAATGGTATTTCAATGGATTGACAACTGACTACTCTTTATGTGGGGAATGGAAAGCCCATCCTGTAAGCAGTGTTTCAAGTGCACACATAGATCAGTTTCCTACACAAATATGTCGAAAGAGAGAAGTAACAGAAATGCAGTTCTTAAACAGTGGATAAATGGTGATCCATCTTTCAGCATAGATGGGAAAGTAATTTTTTTGTCAGCCTTGTGTGAAACAGGTGAGTTTAATCATTCATGTTGTATTAATACTATATTATCCTAGTTTTAAAAACCTTGTAAAGATCAGCCCCTGTGGCAACATTATGCCGAACACAAATTAATATGTGTGTTTGGAGGAATTTAGTAACAGTGACGTCAAAATTAATATAAAAATTATTTGTGGTTGGTTTATTGACACTCGTCACTTACTTTTTCATATATTTATGAGAGACTAGTTTCAAATGGAAACTGGAGTGGAGGCCAGGGCCTTTGAAACTAGTCTCTCATAAATATATGAAAAAGTAAGTGACGAGTGTCAATAAACCAACCACAAATAATTTTTATACAAATTAATATGTTGAGGAGAGCAGAAAGAAGACAAACTGACTGTTTACAGTTTTCCAAAGTAAAGCACAAATTTGCCTAATGTGAAAACTTTCTTCATCACATTATATGACTTTACATTGAGGTTTAGTTTAAAACATGTCTGAATCATTTAACAAGCCCATCTAATGCATTTCATCTTATCTGAGACTTATAGATATAGCTTTGCAAACTCAGTGTACTTGGTTTCACAATTTTGTTACGAGCATTATCTTTTGGCAGTTTCAATGCAGTAGCATAATATCTTTGTGCTGGTGTAAAGACTTATTTTTTGAGCTAATAGTAATACTTGGGGGAGGGATTACTAATTAAATTATTGATGGTGTCAATTCTTAACAATCATATCAGATCACAATCAGTACCGCTGGTAAGCAGGAATGTATTCCCGTAAGATTTCCTTTACATGTGTGTAAATCTACTAACACGAAGCTGTTGTTTTTACCCAATCTTAAAATCACCACTCTGGGACTCTGTTCAGGTTACAACTTAAACTTTTAAGGCCAGCGCTTAATTAGCTAGGCTACACAGACTAAGTTTATATATATGAAAAAATAGTGATTTTGTCATGTTACATTTTTCTACATGTATCTCAAGGAATCATAAAATTGATTGCTTGGAGACTTCCTGTGTTGTTTCCAACATTGGAAATGACACTGCAGACCAATAAATCTTAATGGTTTGTGTAAAAGTTTACAGAAATGCCTTTATAGAAGTAGGTACGAGAATTCTTTCCATGATGCCGTAATTGCTGTAATTCTGTTTTAATGAACAGGAAAAGCTTACTAAAAAGCTGTGCTTTATTATTTGTGTTTAGTCAACAATGGGGCATTTAGGGTTTTTATTACAAAAACTAGGATTCTGCAGCTTTAGCTTTTAATTAATTTTTGTTCTTTACTTTGTATCTTTCTGACACATTGTGACATCATTTTAAGTGATATTAAGATTGCTGCAATGAACCTTTGAATTTCTTATCTTTCCAACAATTGTTTCTATTAAGGAGACACATCTGTGCAAATTGGCTCAAAACTTACAACAATCCCAAATTTAGTTTTTTTGGTCTTAAAATTAATATAGACATACTTCAATAATATAATGTTTTTTTTTATTTCTAGCGGCACTACAGCAAACATCACATAACTGTTTAAATAACCCTACACCTGTATCGTAGCTGCTATTACGTAATTTTAACCTCATATTTCTCAGATTACATATTTGCTATATTTTCCTAACTTCAAAATGTTCCACAGGATGCAGTTTTCTATTAATCTGTATGAAATTCTAAACATACATGTAAGGGCAACTGCATGTTAAGTGTACCCATTTACATTTGTTGTGTTTTTGTTATTTTTATTGAAAAGGATTATAATGCTTACTTTATTTCATTGTTATCTCAATAATGTATCAATTAAAATTGTTAAATAGGTACGATTTATTTTTTCCTTTCGCTGATATGGCGAAAACAAATATTTCACATAGGTACAGGTCATTAATAGGTTAAAATGGGTGCAGAAAATATTACCCCAAGCATTAATTTTTAAAATTACAATATGTGGGACATTTCGAAAATCGCCTGTAATTTAGACATAAACTGCTAATGCCTCACAAACTAGTGTAACTAGAAAGCTGAAACTTGGTATTACTCCATTCTTGATCGATCACAAAAATAAATGGTGTAAATTTGAAACAAATCTAACAAAATCTTCAGATATTTCAATTTTCACCCTTAAGCCCCCAGCAAACCCATGTTTTCGTTTTTTGACATAGTTAATCACTTCACACCTTTCTGATATTATGGTTCTGTTATTTTAACTTTCTGTGGAGCCATTTACGAAATTTGGAATGAATGTAGAACTATTTTGCCTAAGGAATTGCAAAATAATATATGTTTAGTGAATTTGTTGCAGCATATGTTGCAATGATTGTCATTTTGTTATAGTGCATTTATAGTGAATTTTAAGAGCTGTTTTACTATAATTGTGTATTTCCAAGTGTTTACTTAGCAAATTTTTAGTCCCTATTTTAAGTGCCTATTTTACCCCTTTTTGTTGCCTTTTTGTCTACCTATTTCACATATTTTTAGTACCTATAATTTCGCTCCCTAGTTATAAATCACTTGGCTGACTGATTTACAAAACTAGTCCTCTTATAGTTATACTAACACATATAAAAGATAGGAGAAGTTTGGTCACTAATTATTATAATAATTATATATAAGTTAAAATACAGAGGATGACAATATCAGGCTGCTCTAAAAGCAGTTCCAAAATCTGGCATATTACTTTATTCACTTAAGGGAATAGTTTGCATTTTTAACAAGGTAAGCTTTCATAATTTGAGAAATGATACTTGCTGGGATTGAAATTTATTTGCGAGTGCAAACAAACAATCTTCTAATATGGGGCTAGTTTAAATTGGGAACTGTGATTCACAGTTAACAGAGCTCAGACTGAAGTTTATCATGGAAAAGAACACTAAACTACCTTGATGGAAAAGCAAAATATAATCACTCTATAATTACAGCTAGCTAAGAGAACCTTGAAGTTATTATAACAATTTAGTAGTGGTGGTTGTGAAAAAAATATTTTCCTTTCTAAATCTAAAATCAATATTATCCAAAAGAACAGCCTTACACATTAAAGTTGCTATTAATGTTAAAGTACAAATTCGAAGTTCTTTGAAACATGTTCAAGAAGTCACAATTCTAGTAGTGTTATTATCTTAAATGCAACTCAGCGATAGTTAAATACAAAGTGCTACCCAAAAGTTCTCAAAATTCATAAATGACACACGGCAATGTGCTAGTATGAAAATATCCTACTAGATGAGACTTACACATCTCTTGTGAGGCAGCATACCATTTCTCAGTGAATGCATTTTGTACTTGTAGGCACTTTTCCATCATTCTTGCTTACACTGCAATTTCATGACAATAGGTGTGAAAGAGCAGCACATTTTGTGTACAGTTCTGTTTGAAGCTTGGAAAAATATGCAGAAATGTATGAAGTATTAAAACAAGCATTTGGAGATGATGCTCTAGTGGCTTAAGCAGTTTAAAAATGGCAAAACATTGGTTGATGACCATTCTGACTTGCCATCATCTGGCATTACTCCCATAAATATCACTATGATCACATAAGATTTTAGGCAAACCATCCACAACATTTCCAAAATTTTTGGACCATCATGTAACACATGCTAGAGGACTTTGTCCGATGAACTCAACATGAGAAGTATTATGCTAGTGCAAATTCGTATCATCCAAGATTTGTTTGGAAAATACAAGATGACAATCAATCTTCATTTACCACATTGGCCAATTTAGCTTTGTGTGACTGCTTTTTGTTCCCTAAGATTAAATCATGTTGAAAGTTCAAACATTTGAGACAGTTGAAATTCAAGCAAAACCATGGGAAGCACTGAAAAGTTCCCAAAAACGGACTTTCAAAAGTTGTTCAATACTTGAAAGGGGGCACTGTAAAAAAGTATGTATACTCATATGGGAACTATTTTGAAGGTAATGATACTGAGTGAGGTCCAATTATTGTGTAATTCCGTTTATTGAGGCATTTAAGGAACTTTTGGGTAGCATCTTGTATGTCTTCATTCATGTACATTATGTGTATGAAAGATAATGTTTTGCATCTAAAAAGCCATGAAGTCTGTATAACTAAAATATACATTGTCATCGTTAAAATAACATGACAACATATATTTTTACCTTAAAAATCTCTTCAACAGATAGTTTGTTTATACTCTGAAGCTGTGATATTAACAGTTGCTGTGAAGATTGAGTTGGAAATAGGGGGTTGTGCTGCACTTGCATTTGTGGAGATGTCTGCTTCTTGGGATAGAGTATAGTGCTAGGGGATGATTGACGAGGCTGAAGAGGCTCGTTATCTGCAATGCGTAGCATCTTTTTCAATAGTTCTGTACCATTTTTATCTGAAACCTAAAGATATGATAAAAAAATTAATTTCTTCTCAACAAAGTCAAACTAGAAATTTGATATTGTCATATCCTGCTTGGGAAGGGGAGTGTATAACAGGAAAATACTTGGGAACATTAAGTTAAGGGTTGGTTGGGTGAGAAACTCATAGCACTAGGAAAGGTTTACAAAAATATGGTTTTAATATACATGGAATAATGAAACTACAAGTAGACAAGCAAGCCATTCTGAGTTTAGCTAAGAATACAAGTACATAGATTTATTATCTTAGGCAGATGTATAGAGATGCCACATCCTAGTTAAGAGCAGTGTCCTGAAGAACTCATGCCTCTGGCATACCCTGGTGACACTTCCATTAAGATGATAATTCCCACAGAATATGGAATTCTTTTTATATTATAGAGTGTGTCCCGGTACAGGGGATTGGCTTTTATGGCAAGCTGGATTTTGCTCTTTCAGTTTACGTCATTCACCCACATGATACAGGAAATAATTGAATGCTAACAACATCGGCATAGTCTAGGACCCTAGATTACACCATATTAAGAAATAATATAATTTTGAGTCAAACTAGTACTCAATGTTCCATATATTGTTAGCGTTTACCTAGAAGGTATTTTATTAGGACTTTCCTAACATCCTCAGCTAATGTTGACTATTGAATGTTGATTTGGTGAACTCCTTGGAGCCTCTATCGGTAGCTTGATGAACTTGAAGTTTGGGTTCTCTTCAAAGGTGGTGTCAAAATTGAACAGTTTTCCTTCATATTTCTTCATGAATATTTTTTCCCACGTGGTTAATGCAGTTGTACCCTGAACATTTTTTAATAAGTGGATTTCTCATTTTATATCGTGATTATTCTTCCAAAAATGGTACGCTACTGCCAATTTATCTGTTTCTTTGTTCCTGATGTTCCTAAAATGCTCTTTAAGCCTAATGTTCAAATTCCTTTTAGTTTTTCCAATGTAAAAGGTGTCACAGCCTTTGCAATTTATCCGGTAAATACCTAATATTTTTGTCTGTGGGTATCTCCTTTGTATTATATGATTTCAAAAGGTGTTGTACACTGAATTTTATCTGTGGGGCCAAAGTAATGTTGTGTTCTTTGAAAACTTTTTGGATAAGGTATGTCGCTCTGGGATGATATGTAAATTTTCTGTGCGAAGTTTTATTACGGACTGGCGAAAGAGTAGTTACTTGTTTGAATCTTTGTTGTCTTTTGATTTTATCAATTTTCTTTTTAACCAATTCAGCACTGAAAACATTGTATTCTGCAATGCAAATTATATTACTGTACTCCTTTGAAGAGAACCCAAACTTCAAGTTCATCAAGGTATCAACAGAGGAGTTCACCAAACCAAGTATTAATATCTATTATTCTTTAATCTACTCGTACCTCTCATATGGGATCGAAGTATGGGGTAACACAACTAAGGTAAATTTTAACAAAATCTTTGTATTGCAGAAAAAAGCTGTCAGACACCTTGGGAATCTAAATCATAACGAATCTTGTCGTCCAGTATTTATAAAATTGAAACTTCTAACCCTTTCTAGCTTATACAGATACCACACAATAATGCACCTTCAGAAATTTAACCTACATCTTGAAACCAACTCTGATAGACACAATCACAACATTAGACATAAAGACGACTTAGCGATTCCTACCCATAGACTGCACTTTTATGAGAAGACACCTAGTTTTATGGGCATAAAATTTTATAACATACTACCAGTCACTATCAAGAATTGTAAAGATAAGAATTTTAAATCAATGCTGAAATGTTTCCTAATTGACAAAGCCTATTATAGTGTGGATGAGTTTATTAATACTAGTTAGAACTTTATTTTTATAAAGATTATTGTTTATTATTATTATTATTATTATTATTATTATTATTATTATTATTATTATTATTGTTATTAGTGTGTATGGATTTATTAAAGCAAGTTAGTATTCTATTTATATCACATAACCTGTATAGCTGTGTTCTTAAATTGACTAAGGCTATAATAGTGTGGATTAATTTATTAATAGTCTAGTTAGTACCTCGTTTGTATCATACAATCTGTATAAATTCATATGACATGGTTCTTTTGTGTATTTAAAACTATACTGAACTGAAAATAAATAAAACATTCAATAGTCGACATTAGCTGAGGATGTTAGGAATATTCTAACAAAACACGTTCTAGGTAAATAATAGCAATAAATGGAGCATTGAGTACTAGTTTGACTCAAAATTATATTAATTTTGTGCTTCATTGTATCATAGTCCTTACAATAGGTATTAAGAAATGATAGATAGTCAACATGAAAAATTCAATGCCATGGCCGGGATGTGAACCACGGATCTCCTGGTTTCTGTCCAGTCGCTCTAACCCATTGAGCTACCATGGCCAACTTGCCATCCTGACATTAAATTCTCCATTTGACTCGTATAAAAACCTTAGCCTATATACGGCTAGTATGAAGAAATGATTAATTTCCATCAATTAACTAACATTAAGAAATGAATATAGAATAAATTACAAATTGATCTAATGGCATACGTTTCATCTTCCCAGGATTCAAAAGAAGATACTTTCACTGTGTATTAGTAACAGAAGACTGTACACATCATTTTGCCTGCAGATGGATGTCTATGTCTTGTACTACTTCTTTGTTGGAAAGTCAAATGTCGCCACTCCATGGACTGCTGTTTAAGTTCTGGCTCGTAGTAATAACACCTAGCATCTCTGGTGATATGGAGTTCAGGAAATTGCCACTCTCAATCTCCCATTGGTCCAGCAGGTCCCAGCAAATTTCCATTCAATGAGCTTTTTGGTCTTGTGAAAGCATTCCTGAGACCCATCTCACACACACTTTGCAGTAAATAAGGTTGTGTAAAAAGTTTAAGGCATAACGGCTGACATTCAGCTGTACATACAAATCCATGATCATAATATGCTGATCATTAAGGATGAGTTGATCAAGACAATGTTTATAATGTGCTGTGACAGCCTACCAGGGTCAACCAGGGTGTGGTTTGTTGTGCACATCCATTTTACCATTTTTAAAATACTATATACTGCCTCATATAACTCACATATACTATATCATCTCCATAAATCTTTAGCAAGTGTCAATGGATTTTAATTGGCACAATTTGTTCAGTAGTAAGCAATTCAACACACATCTCTGTTTTGTATGCACCTCATGGTTAATATCTATATAATTTTCCCTGGTCTAATTCTTCTTACAGCTTCTGTAATGGTGAGTGTTCATTTATTTCCTATCTTTGTGGACAGCAGTTTTAAATAATGACTTCCTGATTAGAAGAGTGGATTTCACATTTTCAACTAGAGGTAATATCGTTAACATCTCTATAGATATGAACAAATACTACAAGGCTTAGAATCAAGTCTGCAATTGTGTGTTACCACCAAATTACACATTTTAGCTCTTGCAGTTCGCCTCCCTCTCATAGTGTTTAATGCCCTTCTTACTGCATATGGCACCAGAGGCAATGGATACTGATGAAACACGAAATCAAATTACAGTTGGAAAGAAAATGTTTCACCACTAAGTTTAAGGTACCTCCCCTATATATGCAACCAAAAAGTAACCAATTAAAAACAGACAAGTGAAGTTTGTCACAAATTGTTGTAATTTATATTTTATTGCTTCACAGTCAGTAGCTTCAATTTTTTACAAAATATATCTTAATTGGTTTGAAGCTTTGCTTTAGTTACATTGCAATTAGGTTATGATGGACAGTTTAAAAAAGAATACTCACTTATTTAATTTTAATTCTAATCATGTTAAACCTGAAATTAAACTGTATTTAAAACTTGAAGAAATGAAAAGACAAATTTTTGCAGATACTTGTTTTTTAAATCTTTGTTAGAAAAATTGTTGCATTTCAAAATAGTAGTGCTTGGCAAATGGCAGCAGAAGAAAAATTATTCAAGTCGAAAGAAATTTAGATTTTAACAGTTTAAAGAATATTGAACTTAAATTATATTATTTACACATTTAATTAATATATATTTTAGGTAACTCAGTTTGGGTTAATTTGGAATCCAAATTATTTGAAAATCTTAATATCAGTATGGAAAATAAAACAAAAGAGTTAAAAAATATGTTAAATAAATTATGCACAAATCAAAAGGAATTAAAACCAGTTATACAGAATAATAAAAGGGATAATGTAATTAATCTTTCAAAGTGTAATCTTAATGAGAAAGAGCTGAATTTTTTAAATAAAGTTTGTAGATTTTTCAGAAATATGCATGGCTATGTTGCTGATATCGAAATTGCCAATCAGGATTTAAAATAAAATGATAATTCATTTGTTAAAATGAAATGCAGCAAAATCTTACATGATCTGAATAAAACCCACCCAAAAGTAAATATTAATAAAAAGATAAGTAAATCATCAAATGAATACATGAATTTTTACTAAAGCTGACAAAGGCAATAAGATTGGAGTATTGGATTACAAATTGGATTACATTAACAGAGTAGAACTTTTACTTCAAGGTGAAGATTATATAAGAATTAAGAATGACCATTTAAGTTCTTGCACTGCAAATGTTAATAAAACACTTAATGAAGTAAAAATCATACCAAATAAAGAAAAATATTGCCAAAGTCAGTAATCCAGTTTTACCCAAATTCATACTTTCCTAAAATTCATAAACCTGGAAATAAAATCAGACACATTGTAAATTTTATAAATTCATCTACTTACAATTTAGCTAAACAGTTAAACAAAAAATGTATTACTTCTGATAAATCTGGAAGGCTAAGTATTAAAACTCCTTTTGAGTTAGTAAATAAGATCAGCAATGTAGTATTATCTAAGAATGACAGACTTGCTTCATTTGATGTAACTGCTTTATTTCCTAGTATTCTTAGAGAAAAAACTTTTGATATTTAAAAAAAAAAAAAAAATGGTTGGGTTCTACAGATTTGAATAAGGAATTAACAGATGATTTTGTTAAACTTAACTAATCTTTGTTTGAATCAAAATATGTTCAATTTTAATGGTAATTTTTTTTAACAAACTTCTGGAGTAGCAATGGGTGGTCCTATTTCACCTTTGCTTGCTGATCTTTTTAGGAGATTTTTTGAAATACAAATTACTAAAGCATTCCCTTTAATTTTCGAAACTTCTTATAGATATGTGGATAACATTTTTGCCATGGTTCCTGAAAGTCACACAGATAATGCTTTAAAACTTCTAAATTTGTAGAATAAAGCTATAAAGCTCATGTAAGAATGCCCTTCTGATAAATCGGCCATAGCACATCATTTTTAGTCATTTAACCATGAAATAGATCCAGAAGTTAGATTATTAAAACAATTAAATGGTCCGATAGATTTAATTGATTTAGGAGAAAACATTTATTTTAAAAAATAAACATTGCATAATGAATTTTGAAATACCAGCAATTGATTGTTTTTAAGTTTATTTCATTTTCAGATTTCGGTAGTACTGACAAAAACATAGTAATCTCTAATAATGATGATGATGATGATGATTGATGATTGATGGATGATGATGATGATGATGATGATGATGATGATGATGATGATGATGATGATGATGATGATGATGATGATAATAATAATAATAATAATAATAATAATAATAATAATAATAATAATAATAATAATAATAATGGTTTATTCACTTATAGACGTGAAATACATGTTTCAAGTTTCGTCCAAAAAGTTTACATATTACAATATTGTAAATGATTAGTTATATACATCAAGATTTACAAATTTTACAAAGCATATACAGAAATTAATAATTAATGTAACCGTCTTCATGGTAAAAAAAATCTTCGGTTTTCCCTTTCTTTAAGGAGGGTCTCGTGGTTCTTCCTGTCCATTGGTCATAAGGTGAAGATCTCAGTAATATGAAACAGAAGATGTAATAAACTGTATTAGTATTTTCTTATTTGTTATATACTGAATGAACATAAATAATAATAGTAATAATATGAATAATAATTCATTAAATAGGTACTTATTTCAATTCCTTTCTTGAAGTGTTGAAAACAGTGTTGTTATATACTTATTTACTGATTTCATAAATATATTTTAAAGATTATACTCACTTGTTGAAATTACTAGACAGATTGAGATAAATGTATTACACAGCATTTACAGTTTGATCTCTCATTTATACCCTCATTGAAATATTTACAAATTACATGTGTCAGGAAAAAAAGAAAAAAAGAAAAAGCTTTTCAAATCACAATTGCAAATATTCATCTATGTCATAAAAGGCCCTCTCATTAGGTAATTTTTTAAACATTTATTAAACTTGGAACCAGTTGATTGTTTAATTGTGGCTGGCAGCTTATTGTATAAAGTTTTTCCAATTACAAATGGATTTTTATCAAAAAATTTCTTACTCTTCGCTTCCCTATACATATTCTCTTTAGTTCTTGTGTCATATTAATGTATACTGCTATTACTCCTTATATTTGTAGTTCTCCTAACTAGTAAAATAAGTCCAAAAATATATAATGGAACCACTGTAAGAATTCTTTCTTTTTTAAAAAATTCTCTACATGAATCCCTTGATTTTAATGAACAATCAATCCTGACACACCTCTTCTGTAATACCAGTAATCGTTTTAAATTCTCCTTAGACGTTGTACCCCTAGTGAGCATGACCTTGACAACGAGGCTGTTTGAGGCTTGAGCTGAAGATGTGAAGAATCATTTCACTATGTTGCGATCCTCATCAATTAATAAGAAAACTTTCATCATTTTCTTATAAGATAAGTGAAGTTTCATGTTACAAATTATTATATTTGTATACTTTCATGTTAGAAATTTAAAATAATCGTTGGTCTTCCTTTTCTGGATCTAAAGATAATAGTAAATAATAATAAATTAAATTTCAGCATTTATAGGAAATTGACTCATACTGATAATTACATAAAAAATAAAAGTTTCAAACCTTTTTCACGTAGATTTGCTATTTTGAATAGTTTGATTTACATGTTAATAAATACACCCCTAAATGAAAAGGAATTTAATAGAGGTTATAAATACATTATTGACGTTATAAATACATTGAATACATTTTGAATGATTTTAGTTTTTTATCTACAAGATTTTTTCCATATCCATTTTAATTGCAGTTTTTAAGATTTGATGGTATTCTTTTTGATATTCTTGATGGCTGAGGGGTAGATTTACTAATCTGTGTGTGAGACTGTTGATGGTGGCCATTCAATCTTCAAAAGAGATTAAAACAGATCACAGCTCTCACACCAATAAAACAAGAAATTACATTTGCTGAATTTACTTACCACCCCTGGGCCACAAAAAAGTTCCAAAAAATATTCAAGAAATACAATATAACATTGGCACCAAAAAACAATTACAACATTAAAAACCTACTTAACTGTAATAATACCGATAAGATAAAACCAGAAGAAAAGTCATTGATAAGTCCGCATTTGCAGCTCATTTCTGGTCTGAAAATCATGAAATTGAAGATAGCATCGAATTACTAAAATACGTACAAAAACATAGTGAACTCGTCATATGGGAGAGAATATACATTGAAAAACATAAAAACCAAATAATGAACTTGAAATCCCACCAGAAGATTGATTGACTGATTGATTTATTAGTGGTGTTTTAGGGCCCGTCGACAACGAGGTCATTTGGGCCCCGTCAGAAGAGAATCCCACATTTAAGTTCATCACTAAATCAAAACATGGCAGCAACAACTCCAGAATTGCCCACACCACTGGATCAAGCTTTAGTTGCATAAGAGCCGACGATGCAAACGATGGTTTGCGAAACATGTCCTCAAAATAGGTATGTAAGTGAAGCCGATGTGTAATAAATATGACTCATCTAATAATTAATAATTATTTCGCTTCACTGTGGTGTTCCAATACAGTTAAATCTCGATATATGCAAATGATGTTTCTACTCTTAAAAAAATAAAAAACAATTATCATTTTTAAAACTTTACTTATCAACCTTGGGTAGATAAAACACTTCAAATTCTGTTTAAAAGAATTTGGTATAATATTATTTCCCCAAAATAAATACAACATACAAAATTTACTACATTTTTCTAAACAAGATATTTCAAATAATTAAAAGTCTAGCATTTATCAGTTCAACTGTTCAGATTGTGATCAGATTTACATTGGAAGGACCAAACATAATTTGGAAACCAGAGTGAAGGAACGGTTCAGGAATGTTAAATATAAACAGATGGAAAAGTCAGTAGTTGCAGATAATTTGTGGTCATTTACCCATTAAATAAATCCAGAAGTTAATGTATTAAAATAATTGAATGTACCCATAAATCTAATGGTTTGGGAGAAAATATTTATCTTGAAAAATAGAAATTGCATGATGAATTTTGACATACTGCCAATATATTGAGATTTAACTGTATTGGAACACCACAGTGAAGCGAAAAATTATTAAATTTTAGATGAGTCGTATTTCTTACACATCTGCTTCACTTTCGTACCTATTTTGAGGACATGTTTCGCAAATCTTCGTTTGCATCTACGGCTCTTGTGCGACTGACGCTAGATCCAGCGGTGTGGGTAATTCTGGGGTTGTTGCTGCCATCTGTTGATTTAGTGATGAACTGAAATGTGGGATTCTCTTCTGTGAAAAAATTTACATAGGGAGGACGAAAAAGAACATAGGCACTAGAAAGAAAGAACACTTCAGGCACTTAAGATACAAAAATATTGATAAGTCCGCAATAGCAGCTCATTTCTGGTCTGAAAATCATGAAATTGAAGATAGCACAGAATTACTAAAATACGTACAAAAACATAGTGAACTCGTCATATGGGAGAGGATATACATAGAAAAACATAAAAACCAACTAATGAACTTTGAAATCCCGCTAGAAGAGAATCCCACATTTCAGTTCATCACTAAATCAACAGATGGCAGCAACAACCCCAGAATTACCCACACCGCTGGATCTAGCGTCAGTCGCACAAGAGCCGTAGATGCAAACGAAGATTTGCGAAACATGTCCTCAAAATAGGTACGAAAGTGAAGCAGATGTGTAAGAAATACGACTCATCTAAAATTTAATAATACTGCCAATAGATTGTCAATATGTTTTGCTCCCAGTATATGGCAGAATGATAGCAAACTATCCATCCCTAGCTGAAGTGACCAAAAAATGTAGTCAGTTTACCAACTGAGGCTGAGATGGACACATCACGAGACTAGTCCTGGAGGATTCGTCAATTAAAGACAATTAAAAAAAGTTTGTCACAAATTGTTGTAATGTGTATATAATAAGTGGTAGTACAATAAATGAAATACTTTCTTTGTTAAAGCTGCTGCAAAGCTGAAGAAAATAGGCAATGGATGCCAGTACATGTGAGAATATGAGGGTCATACTGAAAGTAGTGAGCAACAGTTTTTAAAACATCTTACCTTTATTACTTAGTTAAACCAAGCACATCATCATAATATACAGACTTTTCTTTACAAACCGACAAATACTTTGACAGGATCATTAAGGAAGCCATTCAGATAAAAGCACGTCCGTTCAACTCCAATAGGGATTCCGGTCTTCAACTGAGCTCAGCCTGGACACTGGCCATCAAAAACATTTTGACTCCAGACTCCAAGTGCATGGTTCAAGTGACGGACCGCGCAGAAAATGACAGTAACTCCAACCACACGCGTTCAGTGACCAACCTCACAGAAAACGCCAAAGCTGATGGTAGCTATGTCCGTCGCCAGCCGAGCCAATCCAGCATTGTCACTCGGGCATTGGCCAGGGCAGGGCATGCTCCGCCCACTGATCAACATATGAATAGGGTCACGTTTCGCAGCAACTACTTAGTTCCTGACGAAGGCCATAGAGTGTAAAATGGCCGAAAGCTCGACCTTCATAAATTTGACGTGGCTGATCACCCGTAAAACCTTAATCAATACAGACTTTTCAATAACTTTTCAAAATAGTCTCCATTTCTTTGCATATGTTGTTTCTATTGCCCTACAAGTTTGAAAATACCCTTACGATAGAACTCCATTTCAGCTGCATAAAGCCAATGATATTCTGCTTTTTAACATCCTACACCCTCTCTTAATGTTGACCTCGAATATGTTCCTTAAAAGAACTAAAAGGATGATAATCAGAGGGTGCCAAGTCGGGATTGTAGGAAGAATGTGGAAGTTTCCCATCCCAATATTCTGATCTTCTTCATTGTGACACGGGCAGTGTGAGAACATACTTTATCCTTTTGCAGGATGATCTTATTTCCAGGGCACTTATTGTGCAATGCATGATGGAGCTTCTGAATAAAGTGGGCAGCATTTATGGTTTGTCCAGGTTCAAGAAAATCAACCAGAACACAACCCTGTGCATCCCAGAAGATGCTACCCATAACCATCCCTGCATAAGGCACTTTTTCTTCTTCAATGGCAAATTCAAATGGTGCCAATCAATACTCTGGCATTTTGTTTCAGCTTATGTAGCCTATCACAATACTTGCCAAGAAATCATCACCTTCATTTTGAAATATCTGAAGAAGGATTTGGCAAATGATAATTCTCTGAAGTTTGTGATCTTCGGTCAATAAATGTAGGATCCAATGAGCACAGACTTTTCAATTACCTAAGCTTTGTGTCATTTCTTGTACTGCACTACATTCTACTGCAAGATGTGCAACAATTTCATCCAAAGTGATAAGCCCATCTGCTATAATGATCTTGTTCAACTGTTTCCTTGTTGCGACCCATGAGCCAGTGTGCAGGCGACTACTATCAGGCTCATCTTTGACACTCAATCTCCTAACTCTGAAATGCTTCACCCATCTTCTAACACTGCTAACACCCCATGACTTTCAGTATGACCCTCATAGTAAGGAATGAACAAACTGATATATATAAAATGATACAAAAACAAATTAATTGACAATCAAAACAATACAATAGGGAGAGTTCACAACTGCAAGTGTAACTAAGAAATGGAACACCATCCTCAAAGACAAATACATACCTACCTGATTCCTTGTGGGAGACAAAAAAAAAAAACAGTAGCAATGTTCTGCTTAACCACTGGGTATGACTGATTGGCTAGACCAAACATCTACAACTTTCACAGTGCACAGTGTGCATCCTTTGGCCAAGGAATACTTACTATAGTACAAGCAGTATCTAAAATCTAAGGATATTAAAACTCAAGTAACTTATTATTGGGATGCTAGATAGACAATGAAGTCCAAGATATAAAACATTAACAAACAACAATAATTTCTATGTAGCGGTATCTGAAAGATGAGGATGCGATGCATAAGAAGAACAAGAATTTTCTTGAGACATTTCTCAGAGATATCTTGTTTTCTATACCTTTTTCCTTCTAAATCCATTTTCTAATGTGATAAGTTTTTACAATCTGAGGAAGCTATTTTAAAGATTCCTATTGGCCTATGCAATATTTTTATAAGTATTTTCAACTCTTCTCTCTAATATGTCATGCAACGATTTTTTCTAAGTCCTTCACACTTTTTATACTGTATAAACTTTTTATGATGCTTTTATATACAACTATGATGTTTAATGCAATTTCTTTACTTTTTAGTGCAATTTCATGCTGGAGGGCATCCTTTTAATGTTACTGAAGTCATAACTTAGGTGTTTTATTTATTTACTTACTGCATATGTAGCTATATTGAAGAATTCAGTGCAGCCAAACTATCCTTGTTCCTCCACTGAACGCAATACTGCCAACAATCTTATTTGTCCCTAAATTATACTATCTAGTAAACTACAAAGTACCTAAATTGCACTACCTAGATAACTAATTACACTAAATATACAAAATAGTCCCAAATTTACACTAACTAGCTAATTACACTAAACCACACAACAGTCCGTCGGGACGCAACATCCATGTCCTCAGCAGACCCTCGTCAAATAATTAAAGGCAGGCCTCCTCATCATTAAAATAAAAGGACAAGTCCAATTTACTGATTTGTCGAGCCAATTTCCCAATTTTCAATAACATACTGAACGAATCTTAAATATTTGAAGAATGCGCAGAATGAACAGCCTTCACTTCTAACAGTACAATAGGTGCTCCTGCTGGACAGCAAGCCTACTTTTGCAAAGCAATAAAATGTGACAGGTAACATGGTCAGTATTTTCCAAAACTGACTGCGCTAATTGCATCCACATGCTTTTCTGCACTGGTGTTGGACAGATATCTGGGGTGTTTTTTGCAGAGGTTGGCTACAAGTGTTACATATCTTTCTCATGTTGCCTGCAGGTTGTCTGCTTGCACATGCGCATACCTGCACCTTGGGACTTAGAAAATATTCTCGTGTCACACAAAAGAAAGTTTCTCCTTATTTTCCCTTCTGTGATCTACAATATTTTTAGAGTAAAGTTTCATATCAATCAGAATGTTTGGCAAGAGCATATCTATTAAATTGCTCTGCTTAGGTATAAGGTGTTTTATTTTATTTCTTCATTTCTGTAGCTTTCCTGTTGCACAATAACAGAAACTGCAGTTGAAAATTTCTGGTGTGATTCCCCATTAAGCAATGAAGTAAGTCATCAGGTGTAATCCCTTCTTTTGGAAACATTAATAGACTATTCTGTAATTTTCTAAAAAACTCTGATGCAAGACCTCAGAAATAAAAAGGCAATAGAATAGCAGACATGCTTTAAGCAGAACCATCTTTTACTGTAGCAAATTTTCATGCATCACCCCAGTTGTGTGCAAAATAAGAAGAGTAGAGAAGACCTTAAAAACTATTTTACAGAAAATTCACAGTACATGTTTGGTGACACCATTACCTCAACATTAATATTTTATTTCAAATTGTTTACAGCAAATAAAAGCCAATCAAAATATTTTCCAAGTAATCAAATAGTTGTGGAGGGGGAAATTTCCAAGCATCCTTGGATGACCAGTATAAATATCAGTTTTAGTAATATAATTTTGAGACGAACTAGTACTCCATGCTCCATTTATTGCTAGTATTTACCTAGAACACGTTTCATTAAGATGATGATGACGACGACGACGACGACGATGATGATGATGATGATGATGATGATGATGATGATGATGATGATGATGATGATGATGATGATGATGATGATGATAATAATAATAATAATAATAATAATAATAATAATAATAATAATAATAATAATAATAATAATAATAATAATAATAATAATAATAATAATAATAATAATAATGTTTATTGTCTATAGACGTCATACAAGTTTCAGACATTGTCAGATTCTACAATACAATGGGTATACATAAATTTGTTCATAGGTTACATTAATATTACAAGATTAAACTAAATTGAATATATACATACATTTGTTAAATAATTATTCATTATAATTCATCTAACCTATATATGCATTTCTGAATTAAATATGTTTTCAGTTCCTTTTTAAATTATTTTCCTTTGTGTTGTTTAACAGTTGTTTGGCAGTTTGATCTTCCTAACATCAGCTGTTGTTGACTAAACGATGTTGGTTTGGTGAACTCCTTGGAGCTGATAGGGGTGTCTCTGTTGGTATCTTGATGAACTTGAAGTTTGGGTTCTCTTCAAAGGTAGTATCGAAATTGAACAATTTTCTTTCATATTTCTTTATGAAAATTTTTTCCCACGTGGTTAATGCAGTTGAACCCTAAACATTTTTTAATAAGTGGATTTGTTGTTTTTTATCATGATTATCCTTCCAAAAATGGCACGCTACCGCCAATTTATTTATTTCTTTGTTCCTGATGTTTCTAAAATGCTCTTTAAGCCTACTGTTCAAATTTCTTTTAGTTTTTCCAATGTAAAGGTTGCTCCTCTTCATTAGCTTTTTAGAAACCCATATCACAAAAGCATTCCTACTAATTTTCAAACATTGGTATAGATATGTGGATGACATTTGGGCAGTAGTAAATGAGAAACAAGTGGATGATGTGTTAAAACTACTAAATTTACAAAATCCTACAGTAAAATTTTCCATAGAAAAGTAGAGAAACAGTGAAAACCCTTTCTTAGATTTGAAACTTGCCAGAAAACATACAAAACTAGAATTTGGCATACATAGGAAGGAAACACACACAGAAAATTTCATAAAAGCAGATGGATATAACCCAGGACAACACAAGCATGCTGTTATCAACAGTTTAACTTACTGGCCGGTCAATGTACCTTTAAACAAGATGGAATATATCAAAGAGTACAATAATATAATTCACATTGCAGAATACAGTGGATTCAGTGGTGAATTGGTCAAAAATAAAATTGATAAATTCAAAAGACAACAAAGATGCAAACAAGTAACTACTCTTTCGCCAATCAGCAATAAAACTTCTTACAGAAAATTTACATATCATCCCAGAGCTACAAACCTTTTCCAAAAAGTCTTCAAAGAGTACAACATTACTTTGGCCCCACAGTACAAATTCAGTGTACAGCACCTTTGGAAATTACATAATACAAAGGAGATACCCACAGACAAAAAATCAGGTGTGTACCGGATAAACTGCAAAGGCTGTGACAACTTTTACATTGGAAAAACCAAAAGGAATTTGAACATTAGACTTAAAGAGCATTTTAGGAACATCAGTAACAAAGAAATAGATAAAGTGGTGGTAGCGAACCATTTTTGGAAGGATAAGCATGATATAGAACAAGAAATCCACTTATTAAAGTGTTCAGGGTCTAACTACATTAACCACATGGGAAAAAATGTTCATAACGAAATAGGAAAGAAAATTGTTCAATTTTGATACTACTTTTGAAGAGAACCCAAACTTCACATTCGTCAAGATACCGATAGAGACGCCCCTATCACCTCCAAGGAGTTCACCAAACCAACATCGATTAGTCAACAACAGCTGATGATGTTAGGAAGATCCTAATGAAATGTGTTCTAGGTAAATATTAGCAATAAATGGAGCATTGAGTATTAGTTCGACTCAAAATTGTATTAATTTTTTGCTTCATTGTATAATAGTCCTTACACATTGGAATCAGTTTCAGTGTATATTCTTTCTGATTTTATACTTCCCATTCTCCTTTTTTTTTGACCAGTAAATGTTTACAACCATGTGGATCACTCTCTCCTCTTCTTCATGTACGTCGTTCTTCCTCTTACACAAGCATTAACTCCTATTAGTTTTATAGGCTACACCACAGCCAAGCGGTTAGACCACTTGACTCTCACCAAGGTGGCCCGGGTTTGATCCCCAGCAACCGCATGCAAGGTTTATGGTGGATAACCTGGCACTGGGGTGGGTTTTCTTTGGGATCTCTAGTTCCCCCGCCAACTCATTCTACCAGTGCTCCATCTTCATTTCATATATCATCAATGTCACAACCTGCAGTGCCACATGTAGTAAAAGCGGGTGTTAAGCACTTCACATCCATTCATTATTAGTTTTATGAATATGAACTTGAGAAAGCTCTCAGTTATACCCACCACTAATGGCTGCCTGATGCAGCTGCCAACAATTAACACACAAATAACACAACAAAAATTGTTCAAATAACACAAAAATTATCATACTAAGTCAATCAAAAGTAACCATTCTAAAGAAATGAATGTTGAATTAAGGGTACTACAAGGTTCTATTTTGGGGCCAATTCTGTTTTCCATATATATTCAAGATTTACCACATAAACTCAGTGAAGCAAAAACAATTCTATATGCTGATCATACAAAGTTATTGATTAATCAAAAAACTACACCTAACTTACAACAAAATATAACTAGCACTTTCGATCAACTTTTAGGGTAGCTTTTAAAGAATAAACTTATAGTGAACCAGGACAAAACAGTGGCAATAATATTTTATCATGCAAAAAATAAAAACTTGGACAACCATACAGTACAACTGGGGAACATGGTTACAATTTGTTCACATTCTGCCAAATGTAGATGAACACTTGAAATAGGACTCACACATTGATTTTCTGCTGAAAAAGTCGAGTAAAAATTTATATGTGTTTGGAGGAATTATTAAAAGGAGTGATAAACCAAAATAATGTTACTAAAATTAGGCAAGTGGGTCAACCTTGTATGTACTTTTCTCCACTTACAAGTTTTTTATGAAGACTAGTTTCTGGGGACTTCTCCCCTATCGTCAGTTCTGTGGTTGACTGATGATGCATCCGGTGTCTGCATCTGGCCTGGTGTTGTGCTGCCATCTAACGTCCTGGTAAGTTTGATGACGTCATCTACCGCGGGAATTTCAAAATTCATCAAGAGGTCCTGTTTTTTCGTAATAAATATGTTTTCCCAAATCTGTAGTTCCAGAGGTTTCTTTGCCTGTTTGATCAGTTCTATTTCTTGTTTTATGTTGTGATTCTCAGACCAAAAGTGACGTGCTACGGCCGACTTGTCCATTTGTTTGAATTTAATATTTCTGAAGTGTTCTTTCATTCTTGTTCCTAGATTCCTTTTGGTCTTACCAATGTATATCTTGTCACAATCCTGGCAACTCATTTGGTAAATGCCTGATAATTGAGTTTTCGGTGTGCTATTTTTTAGAGGGTGGTTTAGTACGTTGCGGATGTTGTGTTTGTTTTGAGGGGCTATATAAACCAAAATAAATTGACAACATGGGAGAACATATTCATATGGAAAAATAAGGATTGTGTAATGAACTTTGAAATCCCACCAGTAGATAATTTGACAAAAAAGTTCATAGTTCCACCACCACCAGAGAGAGAGAGAGAGCAGACAACAACAGGTGACAGTTGGAAAGAGATTGAAAATGGAGGCGAATGCCTTTGAAACTAGTCTCTCATTAATATAAAAAAAGTAAGTGACGAGTATCAACAAACCAACTACAAATAGTTTTTGTGAGTAAAACATGTTTCGCAATAAGAACAATAGTGGGTAAAGTTAGTAATGAATCTCTGAAGGCATTGTATTATGCATACTTTCACTGATTTCTATGGGGTTATGCTTTGGGGTAATTCTATAAACAGCATAGAAATTTTTAAAATCCAAAAAAGGGTACTAAGGCTCATAGCAGGGAAATCATCAACAAGCAGCTGTAGACCAATATTTATAGGGCTGCTTATATTGCCTTTGCCCTTATACATATGAAATATAATATAATATAAATCACTGTCAAGTAAATGCTGATGTACATCACCACCACACTCGAGCCTTTATGAAGGAAGCTTTAACTACAAAGGGATAATGTTATATAATTAAGTTCCAAATTCATTTAAACAAGCCGCATCATTAAAACACTTTAAGAATAAGGTTAAGAAATTTTTGCATGCACACTGTTCTTATACGGTTAATGAATTTTTAGAACTATAATCATGTAAATGAGCACTGGGAGCATAGTACATTCACAATCCTGTAATATTTATATTATGACATTTTTTGTAGATAAATTGGTCTATGCAAATGCCACATGAAACCATAGAAAGCTGCTTAATGTGTATATTGTATGTAATCAATTTGACTTTATGTATACATCAACATCATCATCATCATCATCATCATCATCATCATCATCATCATCATCATCATCATCATCATCATCATCATCATCATCATCATCATCATCATCATCTTTTTCTCTTTCCCTGTCTGATCTACTTAAAATTAACTCATAAAATGCTACAATTAGAACAATTCATAAATATATACACTTCCATGTTTAAACCATTGTACATCAATAATACATTTTATACAACATTTCTGAATTCTTGTTTTGGATTTTATATACAATTTTTTTTTTATTTCAAATGTCTTTCAATGTTCTGATTTTTTTTTTTTTTTTTTTAGTTTCCATTCTTTTATCACTTGTTTAGTTTTTAAACTTCACTGCACTTTCACTACTCTGTTTATGCTTAACTTACACATTTTACAAGTTTGGCTTCTCCTAATTTGACAATTTTGTTATGGTAATTTAGTCATTTAAGAATACGGACATATCTGTCTCTTCTGAGCAAATTATACCTACAACTTATTTAGGAGTCAAGAGCATCTAACGGCTTCTTGTAAGGACGAAGGAGTTGCTTATGCCACCTTCCTAGGAGTTTATTATTTTTGGCATATACTAATTCAAATGTATGTTCCCCAAATTTTGCAACAATTTCCACAGGACCCTTATATAACAATTCCATCCTTTTATTTCTACCTTTTAATGCACTTGATAATTTATGGCCTTTTACCAACACTAAATCACCTATCTTTGGTTCCCATTTATGCTTTCTTTCTTTTCTCTTTGATTTCCATTTTTCTGCTTTTTCATTAATTCTCTCAAAGGAAATTTTAGCTCTCTCTTCATTGCTTAACTGGGTTTTATTGATTTCTACATTTTCTGTTAACCTTTTGAATATGGGTTCCGGCTCGATGCCTAGCATAAGTCTCACTCGTTCGAATCCTGTGGTTACATTTATTGTATTATTAATAATTTTTTCAATCATGGGACAATATTTTACCCACTCTTTGTGGTTTTTATGTGTCAGTATCTGAAAATATATTCCAATATCTCTAAGTACACATTCTGTAGGATTTCTCAACGGAAAATAAGACAAGCAGTGATGCAATTTAATTTCATTATTTTTCAATGTTTCTTGAAAACATTTACTGCGATGCACAGTCGCATTATCAGTTAAGACCACCTCAACTTTACCATATTTTGGAACATAATCATTAACTATTTTTCCCACGCAAGTTTTGCTATTTGTGTTTCTTACAGGATATATTTTAACAAATTTACCGAAAACGTCCTGTAAAACAAAGATATACCTGCATCCAAATTTTCCATGTTTTTCAGAAAAAACTTCTTTATTTCAGACCAAAATCTTAAATAATTCCTCCCTCTGTTCTTCATTTAAGTCAGTTGCTTTACTATTCTTTTCTCTTAATAAGTCCTCTATATCTACACAATCTACCACGTTATCATACCTATTTCTTTGTGAGTAGTTCAAATTTCCGCATGGATTTTTCTTGGGGTTTTCATATAACATTATTAATGATTTTAAAATCTTCCTCAGGCAGCATATTCACGTTATTTTCTATCCTGTATTCTTCAACGTTTATTTCTGCCAACTCCACAGCCCCAACTTTTATATATTCCACTAAGAAGGTATCTGCCCTAATTTCTTCTTCTTCTTTATCCCTGACAATGATCTCTGAACTACTGTCTTCTATGAATGGTATTATAACTGTCTCTTACTCTGTATCCAACTTCAAAAACCTACTTTCAAAATTGATTACCACTTCCCATGCATAAAGGCAATGACAACCTATTATTATATCAGTTACAAGTCTTGGCACAATCAGAAATAAAATTTCTATTACTGTCCCATTTATTTCAACTTCCAGCATCGCCTGGAATTTCACCCCTTCCTTCCTCTTACCAACAGCTAACGAACAATAAGTCCCACTGACTGGTAAAGACATCACCTTAAAGCCACTAGTTATTAATTCATCATAGAAATTCTGCGAGCATACTGCGTTATTCATTCCTGTGTCAAAAATTGCATTATATTGTCGTCCCTTAGTTCCTATTTTGATCCTGGGAGGTTCTACTAATTTCTCATTTTCTTCTAACCTTTTATTAATATCTGTATTTCTTTGTATCACATCATCTGCCCTGAGAACTCCCAGTTTCTGTGTACTCATTGCAATTTGTATTTCTCCCAGTTCTCATTGAAGGCGCGTTTGACTGGGATTGGCATTTCCCTGCATCCGGCTTATAGCTCCGGTTCTAGTTCCATTGTTAATACTCCAGGTTTCCGGCACTTGATTTTGATTATTTACGACCATCAGTCTAGTTGCATTAATTGCCTCAGTCCTTTCTGAGTTCTCAGGTGAATTCCAACCACCTCTACTCCTATCTCGGCAACCTCGGCCTAAACTCATAACTATAGTCATTCCTCCAATATTCACTACCAGAATGTCTTCTGTATCTAAATTCTTGTCCCCTTCTGTTCCTATCAAATCGGCTTGCATTCATGTAATTTACTTAAATATTCCTTTCACGGTTATCCCCATTTCGATTTCTATTGTTCCTGTCAAAGTTATTTCTACTTCTACCTTCCCAGGGGTTCATTTCCATCCTAGGCACTGGACCTCGATATCTATTTCTGATGTCATTCCAATTCTGATGTGACTGTGCCCCTTGCCCAAAATAACTCAACATTTGTCTTTCACTTGTCTCTTGATTTCTATTGTCCGAATCGTTTCTAGGCTTGTTGCTTTCTAATGCCAACAATAAATCAATCATGGTGGTGACATTATTGGGTTTAGCTATGATAAAAAAAATGCTGAATAGTCTAAGGAAAATGAGTTGTCATAAGGTTTATCAATTCTTTCTCCCTTATCAGAAGGCCCAACATTTTCTATTTTCTAGCTATTTTCATAAAATAGCTCACCATTGACTGCTCGGTTCCATTGTTAAATTTCCAGTTGCTTATCTTCAGCCTTATGATAGCCTGTTTGCTCCCCAATATCTACTCAGGAATAAATTAATAAAGGTCGCAAAGTCATTACTATTTCCTATATATAAATTTAGCCAATTTGCGGCATTACCTTTAAAACATTTTCTCACTATGGTCATTTTGTACTCCTCCGGTATACATTTGATCGCAAAATACTCCTCTAATCCTCCAATGAACACTTAAGGACCATCAGAATCCTCGTTCTCAAAAATTGGTGGTACAATTGAGAAGCATTTTTTCAAAACTCAATAGAGGCAAAATTTTACGAAATTTAGATATATAATGTAGTATAGTATCAGCATAATTTTCACCTTCTGCATCGTTCTGTGAAATCAGATTTTGCAAAATTTTATTCATGTCCTGTGTAGAAGATAGGTAATATCAGCAGCTTTTTTCAAAACTCGATAGATACACTTGGCTCAGTTAAAGCAAAAGTCGATAGATGCAATTTTATGATTCTATGATCCAGCGTGCAGCAACCTCAATTCTATGAAACGCATGTTGGCATTGACTACCATCTCACTTTTGCGATTCTTGGAATTCTCAATCATTTCTGCAAGCTGTGTACACCGCTGCACCGTTGGCAATAACTGCAAATTCAGGTTGTGCACTTGTATTCAACATTCATTTCTGAAAGCTTTGTTATACTTCAATGGCATTTTTATTCTTAGCTGAGACACTGCACTGTACTATGCACAATGGACAGGAGCTCAGATTGTGAAACTGTACCAGTCGTAGAATGTGCAGGAATTAGAAATTGCAAAAACAAGGAAAGGAAATCAAAATGCAGATCAAGGAAAGTTCATACTCCAGCAATTTCATGTTCACATGGTCTTGAGTGCACTCCACAAAATCCTTAAAGTAAAAGGCATAAGCTCTGTGATGTAGCTGATTTGACTTCTTTCCGTAATAAATAAAATAGATCAAGATAAATTCCTTATGAAATATGTGAGTATTACATCTCCTAATTGCAGAGTGATGAAGACGGAAGCTCCAAATACGAAGCAGACTGTTAGCATTAAATACAGTGTGAGAACTAATCTTGGCCAAGTACTGTCAGTATGCACTGCAAGCTTCCAAGGAATTACAGGGGTGTCAAAAGATAGATTATTTCTCCTGACTAGAGAGTTTCACTTTTCTGGGAATGCACCAAAGGAAACCAGAGGAAGTGACAGAACAGGAAAATTACAGAAGGGCATTTCTGCTGCTATAAAGCAAGACGTTAAGAAGTACAGATGCAGAGAAAGCCATTACGGAAGAGCATAATCAAGGAGAGGATATTTACCTCCATAACTTAATATCTGAAAAATATGAAACAACTTTTGCAAAGAAATAAGATTAAGAAATCTACCAGTCTGCTTACTGTCAAAATATAAATACATATTTTACAACTTCTTCAATTTTTCATCCCGTACACAACACACTGACACATTTCCTTTCTTGGAAGTGTTGAAAACAGTGTTGTTATGATAAATTAACTTTAAAGAGAGTCGGTTAATGACACTAAACAACACTTACTTTTAAATTTTTCCGGAACATGTTTCTGAGGCTTTGCCTCTATCATCAGCCGACCCTCGAAGGCCGGCTGATGATAGAGGCAAAGCCTCAGAAACATGTTCCGGAAAAATTTAAAAGTAAGTGTTGTTTAATGTCATTAATCGACTCTCTTTAAAGTTAACACTGACACATGCTCCAAATGCAAAATGGGTCTGATGAAGATTAAGACAGAGGCAGATGTGGAAAAGAAAAACGAACTAAGAACCATATACAGACTGCACAAGTTGCATTCAAAAAAGTTTTATCTGATACTGAAAGAGGAAAATGCCAAGGCAATCACTATTTGCTTTGATGTGCAGCAGAAACAACCACTGCCCAAACTTTCTGTTAGTGATTACGTAGAAAATGAAGCTAGCTACAGCGAAGCAATAAATATTACACAAATAAAAATATTTGTCACTTAGGCTTCACTTATCTTAACAAATTGGTGTTGATACTTCTTTTCAAATGGAAATCGATTTCACAAACAAATCGTTTGCATCCTCAGTCCATAGATTAACTCTGTTGTAAACAAATAAATAACAACAACGGAGTTTATAAATAAACAAAATAAATAAACAACAGAATTTATCTGTGGACTGAGGATGCAAACGATTTGTTTGTGAAATCGATTTCCATTTGAAAAGAAGTATCAACACCAATTTGTTAAGATAAGTGAAGCCTAAGTGGTAAATATTTTTATTTGTGTAATAATTTCTGTTACCAATTTTATACAAGACAGGTATGGCTGTATAATCTATGCATAATGATTCCATCTAAAACTCAGAACAAAAACATTTCTCGTATTTCCATGGTTGGAAACTGAATCTGCTAAAGGCTGCAACCAGGTTGCCTCAGCTTTGCACCACTTCTTGTTGGATCTGGAAGAAAGGATGTCCAGCAACACTCCTATCATTCATTTATTTTCAGACTCTTGCTCTAGTCAAAACAAGAATAGTGTGATGATATTCATACTTATTGCTTTCTTGGAGCAGAGTAACAAATCTTCCTGCATTTCACATATCTACCCAATACGTGGGCACAGTTTTATGCCTCTTGATAGAGTTAGCAAAGAAAAGAAAAAAGATGTTAAAAATCTAACTATTTTGAATTTCCAGAAACTGCAAAAGAATTTTATGAAGATTTACAAGAAAATACCAATAAAGGTATTAGCTTACTTATTCAGATTATTTCAAATTTCTTTGAATTCAATATGTTTGTTATATAAATAAAGCAAAATATTATATTGTTATTGTGAATGTAGCAGTACTTTAGTTTCTAAGTTTATACCTAATCAAATAATCCTTATAAACCTTAACACGTTGGTTGTATAATACATTATGTATTACGAAAAGTTGAAAATAAATAAAAACTAATAAATACATAAATAAAAAGTAACAAAAACAATAAATGATAAAAATAACTAAACTTCAAGAGTCAATTTTTCGCTCATGCAGAAAAGTTAATCAGCATCTATCGGTTTTTGAAAAAACTCAGCATTTTCAAACCTCAAATTTGCACTAGTTAAATTATGTTTTTTTTTTTTCACATTCAATGAGACAGTTTCAGGAAGGAGAATTGAATGATTAATATAGTTGCTGTGCTAACCAAATAGTATTGCCAATAAATAGAAGAAAAAGTTTTTCTCAGAAACACATTTTGTGCATCTATCAAGTTTTGAAAAAACATTCCTCAATTTCACTCAGAATATGGTTAGGCCATGTCATATTCGGACCACCATTTCTGTCTCCATTATTGTATCTGGTGTCATTACTGGAGGTGCTAGTACCCTTATTTAGCAGCGAAATGTCGGCTGAAGCACTGGGCATCACCTCATTTTGTGCGTTTACCTCACTTACATTACTAGTACTAAAACTAGGGACATTTCCACTTATTCTTAAATTCTCTAAGTTTTCCTTTACTCCTTTGATTTCCTCTTTCATTTGATCGGTAATTTCCTCCAAATTCCTTGTCTCTCTTCTACTTTCCCTTTCTGATGCCTGTAATCTACTCCTAGTTTCTTCTAATTCTTTTCTAGCTATTTCTCTTTCTTTGTCTAATTTCTGTGCTATTTCCTCTCTCAGTTTTCTGTTGTATCTGATTTTTCATTAACTAGTTTGACAATTTTATTTTCAGAATTCTCTATCTCCTGACTAACTTCTTTCCTCACATTATCTGTTATCTGACCAGCTTCTTTCCTCACACTCTGTATTTCCTCACTAACTTGTTGTCTGACATTTTCCAATGCATGTTATTAATTCCCTAGCTCCTAGTTCTACTTATTCTACTTCTAACTTCTGAATACCAAATTTATATTGAGGAATTAATCCTTTTAAATACATGGAAGGCACGTTGGACATGGTAGCTCTAGGGAATAGAGCAACTGGACAGAAACCAGGAGATCCGTGGTTCAAATCCCGGCCATGGCATTGAATTTTTCAGTTGGCTCTAATTAATTCTGAATACCATTTTCTATCTTTCTTTCCATCTGTTGTAAACTTTGATTGTTACTGTCCATCTTTTCACTTAAACTCTGAATATTATTATCCATCTTTTTTACATAAACTTTCATTATTATTATTATTATTATCCATCTCTTTCTTTAAATTCTGAATATTACTATCCATCTTTTCACTTAAACTCTGAATATTATTATCTATCTTTTTACTTAAACTTTGATTATTATAATCCATCTTTTTCTTTAACCTTTGAACATTATTATCCATCTTTTTAGTTAAACTTGCGAACATTTCCCTAAGTTTCCCTAACATATTTCCTTCCATTCCTACATTATTTTGTAAAGTTCTACTACACTCTGCTACTTCGACTTTCTGCCTACTGCTATTATCATCAACCTCCTAAACTTCCATGTTTTCTACAGAATGTTGACTCAGCATTTTTCCACTTCTCAAATACATTCACAAGAGTTTATTACAGAAGATAACACTCTGTACCTTTAATTCTGCGTGATGTTTCCAGATAATGTAGCTGACAATGGCCAGCTCCTTTCTTCTTTCCAGCTGAACTGTTGTAGAACTCCTTGTTGGGTCGAACGTACTTGTGTCGAGCCTCCTTCTTGGGTTGAACCTTTGAACCTCCTCCTCGTGTCAAACCACCTCCTTGGATCGAGCCCCACATTGGGTGCCAGCTTGATGCAAGTTATTTTCACATCAATTACTTATACACTGGAAAAGGTTGCTCCATGCACTGGTTGCTAGTTTGATGGAGCTTACTCTTACGTTGTAAATTTTGAAGCCATGTAGCCTATCCTCAGGGTAGAGCAAGAGTTCCGTCAAAGGGTATGCGTGGATATGTATGGGAGTAAGGATGGTTCTAATGACACTGAAATGCAAGTTTCGGACTGGTTTAATGACTACTTTTTTATTTATCATCACATCAATTGCGAAGTTGTCGACCAAGGGTTACCAATATATCACTGTTCAGAGTTACCGTATGTAAAATGCATATTACATGATAACACTTAATAAGTTATTTATATAGGAACCGATAGATACCTTTTCTCCTCGGTTCTCGTCTGCCTTCTCCGAAGACTGAACCAGTTGTGTCTTTCTTAATGGACTGCCAGCCCAGTCTTCCTCACTGGGACAGTGCAGCTGCGTGTGACTTTCACCTCTCGAAGCCTGTCTTTATTCACACCAAAATTTCTTTTGTGACTATTTTGTCTATTGTGATTATTAGTCTCGGCCATGCCATTATTAAGGGCCCAAACAATGCCTTTTCAAACGGAGCCAAGTATTATCCACTTAGAATCCCTGCTAAGAACCCGCTTTCTTCCATCACTTTGTTAAACTATTCACTCCAACTGCACCTGCTTGCATTTTAACAAATATACCATGTTCCTTTGAATTCCATTATGATTCTTTATTCATTGCATCCCTTAATTTCGGTATCAAAGTAAACACAATATCATTAGCTAGTCATCAGTAGATTGAAAGAGGCTCAGTCGTCTGAAGGTCAACATATTTATTATTCATTCAAGGCTTGACAAAAGAGCCAATCCTCTCAAGTCATGATAGTCGTCAAACTACACCACCTTACAGTTTCACAAGTTGCTGAAGGCCCAAACTCCTCCACAGATATCTTATCCATGACGAGAAGCACAGCAATCTGAACTCTGCAAAGAGCATCATCACCATCCATTGTTAGATGACACACTAAAGGAAGAGATTCAGGGTTATATGTCAGAGCAGGGTGTAACACCTGTGTATTGTGTGTGAGCAAACCATGATGGTGTCCAGGTGCCTACCTGTATGCTTTTTCTTACACTAGATTGGTAAAATCTCCCTCCAAAGATTAAGGCAGGCTATGAGGTCATCAATGTTCAGTCATATTTTTGAAGCACTATGCATTGCTTTTGAATGCCAAGACTATGGCCACACTATGTTCTCCTGAAAATAAGCCACCCCTGTTTATGACAAGTGTGGAAAGAATGCCTGCAACAGAGATTCTCTATCTACTCCTTGGTGTGTGAACTGATGGAGTACCCATCCAGTGACTGACTACAAATGTCCACATTTCCTGGACAAGAAGACCATTCAGGAGCTGAGTTATCTATCAATGAAGTCTGCAAAGATCAGTTTGCTTGACAGCCTTTTACAATGAAATTTGCTATCTTAAGCTTGGTAGTATTAAACCAGGTACCAAAGTGGATGTAAATTCTCAAACTTGTCCTATAGCCTCCCTACAGTCACCCCTAGCATTACAAAACCATCTATCAATTCAGCGATCTCCCGGAATATCCATGTTAGTACTGAAACTTAAAAATTTAAAATTCAGCATAAACACACTGACTTTCTGTAAGATTCTAAGACTTCTGCCAGTGTAAAGTGTACTTTGAAAGTCTGTTCTCCTTTACACTATAGTTCATGTACTCAGGATGACAAGAGTGCACAGTTGGTTCTCCTCCTGTGTCTATAGACAATTAACTCCAAGCACTATGTTGGGTTTCCAGTGAAATTGAGTCTTTTCTTTCTGTGGAGCCTATGAAACAAAAACCAAATGTTCCCAAATGCTCTAGTTGCATGCACAACCACAAGGGCAAGTTGAAGCAACATCTGTCAGTCAAGTGAACTTTGTAAACAACTTAATCCATTTGCCTACATATGTACATCATTCAGTGAAATACACATGGTTACATATAGGACCTAACTACAGTTACCAACCAAATTATTGTCTTACGGCATATTGTCCCTGCAGGGGACTAAGCTTCAACAACAGGAGACTTTTACATTCTTGGCCTTGTCTTTGCCATGCATGTACATATATGAAACACTTAACTACATGAAATAAAACCTAAATACATTCAAAACAAATGCAGAAGTTCATACACATCATACTAGAGCAAAGAACAATCTATTTATCGATTCAGATAGAACCAAATTGTATGAAAGTAGCTTCACATATGCTAGTCTACATTTATTCAATAAAGTACCACAGAGTATAACGAATATTGAGTCCAAACCAAAATTCGAAAAGGCTCTATTTAATTTCTTAATGGAGAGAAACTTTTATAGTGTAGCAGATTTCCTAAATCATGAAATAGAGTAAACTCCACATTTGTGAATAATTATTTTTATATAGCATTTCTCTATGGTCTTTATATATTTTGTTTCTATTTCCTTTTCTACTTTGGACTTTTGTTGGATCCTATATCTATTATAGTTTTGTCTTATGTAACTTTTTATATTTATCTTTAGATCTTGAACTGACATATCCTATAACATATGTATTATGCTCCAAAGGGTGAAATAAATACAATACAATACAATTCTGATTGCTTCTGTTGGGAGACTAATGCACACTACCCTTTTTGGGGTTCATCTCAGGCTTTTGTCAGGGGAACCCATCTTGTCGAGCTTTACATACAGAACCACCTTTCTCTTTTAAAACCGACGAACCTACTTTTGTTTCTGATTCCACCTACAATCTCACCTGGACTTACCCATTTTGGCACATCAAAAGGGAAAACAAGAGCCTTACTTTTATTTTTATTATTATTTTTTTTTTTTATGATTGCTTTTTCGAAGATGTCTCAACTATTTCATTCATCATCCAATATGACTACACTGGAGGATGTTAAACTGAAAAAAAAAAAGAAATACAAATACAAATAAGTGAGAGTGAGAGATCACTTCTATCATTATTTCTGCTATCTTGTTATTCTCTGAGTCTACAGAACCAAGACATTTGCCAGTCTCTTAGTGGTCTGACAAATGCAGGACACCAACACATGCATGAAGGGTTCTGCTTTAGGTGTTTTGGGCGTGCCCTACTCTAACAATGTGGTCACTTTCAAGCAATTGCATTTCAGAGCTCGGTGCAGTATACAGACCTGTATGATGACATCTGGGATTCATTTTCTGTAGTTCTTTAACCACTTCACCCCATCGTCTGTCATGTGGGACAAACTTAGTTGTGTGGCCTGCAAGGTGTCACATCACAGATTACTACCTGGGCTTAGGATTAATAATGATGCCATTAGTAATTACTAATTGACCTACTATCTGTTTCAAATGGGATGTTTGTCCTTGAGAGCTATTAGGTGAGCACCCAATTGAAGTCCTGCAATGTTGTCGTATTGCATTCCCACTAAGTAGTGTGTGACAAGCGTCAACCTAATCAATCTCTATTAAATACTAATCACGCTAAGACAAAAAAAAAAGATTTTGCCAAAATTAATCCATGTGGAAGGTAGAGAATAATGTATCTAACATAACCGTAAAAAACCCATATTTTTAGCTCAAATAGTTTTCCTAATACAAATAAATAAAGCACTATTATAGTATAACAGTGCATCATGACATAAGTGCTGTAATGTAATGAGCAACATTACTGGTTAGCATGTATGCAAGTAAGTACATTTGAAATTACTCAGAACTGAAATGTAAACATTTGATGATGTGACAAAAGAATTTCTTTGAATAAGTCAAGGTGTTTGTTAAATTTGAGCAAGAGGAAACAGTACTCTTTTGCTGGCCTAGCAAAATGTATCTGGTCACATTATATCTTTATTTATGAATGGTTCGTAATCTCTGTTTACTCTATAGAGTTCAAAGCAGTATTATTCAGTTGTTCTTCCATTTAAAATCCATGTAAAAGTGTATCAACTCAAATAGTTTTCGTAATATAAACAAATAAATATCAGCATTAACTTTAAAGAGAGTCGATTAATGACACTAAACAATACTTACTTTTAAATTTTTCCAGAACATGTTTCTGAGGCTTTGCCTCTATCATCAGCCGTATCATCTGAGGCAAAGCCTCAGAAACATGTTCCGGAAAAATTTAAAAGTGTTGTTTAGTGTCATTAATCGACTCTCTTTAAAGGTAATTTATCATAACAACACTGTTTTCAACACTTCCAAGAAAGGAATTGAAATATCAGCATATTTACCAACACATCGTGAGGTAAAGTACTGTCATTATTGGCTGGTTTCTATGTGTGTACATATACTTGTAATTACTCAGAATTGAAATTTAAACTACTGACATGACGTGATAACAGAATTACTTTCAATAAGCCAAGGTGTTAAATTTGAGAAAGAGCAAACACTTCATTTCCTGTTAGCCTGTGGAATGCTGTATGCTTATCTTTATGAATGAATGCTGGATAAGCAATGTTTATTTACTCTGGAGAGTTCAGAAAAATATTAGTCAGTTGTTCTTTAAACAAAAGTAGAGTAAGAGTTAAATAGCGCAATAGCTTCTTGAGGTAAATTTAGCGGCAAGTCAAAGAGGCAGGCATTGTGAAGTCAGGCTCAAAGTATTATTTTTAAGGTCTACACGCTCTTCAAAAAATTGGGCAATAGGGAATATAGAAATCAGCTCGATTTCAAAAATGCTCTGCAGCTTACAGCTGAAGTGTGTGGTGTAGGTAAAGCAAGTGTGTCCCGCGTTTGTCGAGAAGCAAGAAAATCTGATAACAGATTGTGTTGTGTGCCCAAGTGTCACCCAGAAAACAGGTTGATCCTCCGAAGAGGGTTACAAATTTAAGTGACTTTGACAAGGATGTTGTACACAGAACTGTGTTTAAGTTTTATGACCAAGGTAAATTTCCAACTATAGAAAAAATAACTTGCGCTCTAAGAACTTAAATTTCATACACTGGATCAAAATCGACTTTCAGAATTTTGAGGGGATTACAGTTCAGGTACAGAAAGACAAATGATGGGCATCAATTTTTAATGGAGAGGAGTGACATGGTTATGGTAATATTAAAATTCTTATGCAAAATGCACGAAATTGGACATTCTGGTGATGCAAAACCTATCTTTTACTTAGACGAGACATGGATAAATAAAAACCACACTCTAAAGTCAATTTGGCAAGACTCCAGAAAAAAGGGTGGCCTAAAGGTACCTGTTGGAACAGGCAGTTGGCTCATCATTTATCAAGCAGGATCTGCTAAGACAGGGGTTCCTAACAGAAAGCAAATGGATTTTTCTCTCCAAAAGCACCTCAAACTATCATGAAGGGCTGACAGTTGATCAGTTGATTAAAGAATGGTTTCTTAACAGATTCTTAAATTACTTAGAAGAGGGAAGCAGGGGAGTCAGCCGATAGCTGCCAAATGAGAAGGTCGTGTCGAGAGAGCGCGGAAACGGAGAGAGCGGAGGAATCGAACAAGGTTGTTGATCTGCAGTTGTATTGGTTAAGAATTGGAACATTTGGAGGAAAGAAAAGGAAGAATCATTATAAAGAAGAATTTAAGATACCAGTTCAACTATGGATAGCATTAAATTTAGCAATCTTGCTAATAATAGGCGGAGTGCAACCCAGGACCAATGGACTTGAACCAAATTGCTAATATGCTAAAAGCGATGATGAAGGATTTAGCAGATGTAAAGAAGTAAAGAAGATGGGCATAGAAATGGAAGCTAAACTGGACTCAAATACTGACCAACTCGAAAGAATTAAAGAATTGAAGGAAGACACGAAACAAAAATTTGCTGAATACAAAGAACACTAGAAAAGATAACAATGAACTGTGAAAATAGACAGCACAAACTAAACCTCATTATTAGGGCCCGGATTTTGATGAATGTCATCTTCTTTCTGTGTAGTCACAGACGATGCTTTTTGGAAATTAAGTGCATTCTGGAACAAATACGTTAGATATATACAGTTTTTATTTATTTATTTATTTTCAGTTCAGTATAGTGTTAAATACACAAAAGAACCATGTCATATGAATTTATACAGATTGTATGATTCAAACGAGGTACTAACTAGACTATTAATAAATTAATCCACACTATTATAGCCTTAGTCAAACAGGTTGTGTGATATAAATAGAATACTAACTTGCTTTAATAAATCCATACACACTAATAATAATAATAATAATAATAATAATAATAATAATAATAATAATAATAATAATAATAATAATAATAATAAATAATAATAATAATAATAATAATAATAATAATAATAATAATAATAATAATAATAATAATAATAATAATAATAATAATAATAATAATAATAATAATAATAATAATAATAATAATAATAATAAATAATAATAATAAATAACAACAACAATAATCTTTATAAAAATAAAGTTCTAACTAGTATTAATAAACTAATGCACACTATAATAGGCTTTGTCAATTAGGAAACATTTCAGCATTGTTTTAAAATTATTATCTTTACAATTCTTGATAGTGACTGTAGTATGTTATAAAACTTTATGCCCATAAAATTCACCAAAATGCATTTTTTGAACATTTTTATAGTAAAGTCATTTTTTAACATTTAGATGCATTTTTCGGTCATTTTCTTTCTTTTTCACAAATTTATTGGGCATTTTCATCTATAGCCCGCATTCAGGAGGCCCGGGTTCAATTCCTGTGGCCGACCTGACCCTGGCCCATGGGCTTTTAAAATAATCTATGATTAAACGTTCATTTATATAATCTTTTATGAAATAGTAATTTTGTAAGTGTTTACGTAATTAACACAGGTCAGCGTCCTAACAGTTCTGGTAAATTTATGAACCATCAATTCAAGGAATTGACAATTAAATCATGCAATACGTGTGGATTGCATCAGTCAGGACTCCAGGGGCTAGAAGTGTTGCAGTAAGGGGAGTAGTTTATGAGGTCGATGTCCGGCTGAAGATAGAGAGAAGGCCTCTGAAACTAGTTCCGGGAAAATTTAAAAGTAAGTGTTGTTTAGTGTCATTAATCGACTCCCAATAAATTTAATTTATACAACACTGTTTTCAACACTTCCATGAAAGGATTTAGTTTATGAGGTGTTTAAATTTGTTGTGTTGTGGAATTGAAATGCTGAAACAAAAACAGTCAACTGTGTCCCGTTTGAAACAGTATACTTCAGAGTTTGGCAGAAACATATTCTCTACTGATGGAACTCTATTGTTCTGTAAAGTGTGCAAAATTAGAGTCGCTGCAGACAAACGGTTCACCTTACAACAACATATTGGGCTGGAATACATTTGTGAGCTCTTCAAAATGTGAAAAAAAAAAAAAAAAAAAAGACAAGCGTCTCAGTTACTGTTAAAAGAAATGGCTTCGACGTCAAGTAACAAGTCATCTTCCTTTTATAAAGAATTATGTGAAGTGTTGGTTAGTGCAAATATTCGGATAGGAAAATTGAGTAATTCCAATTTACAAGATTTCTTTAACGTCACACTGGTCATACCATTCCAAATGAATCAACTACACGTAAAGGTTACGTACAACAATGTTATGAAGACACGTTAAACCTAATACGTAAATGTGTGAATGGGAAAAAAATTTATGTATCAATTGATGAGACAACCGATTCAGAGGGGCGTTATATAGCCAATGTAGTGATAGGTACCCTAGAAGCTACTAGTGTCAGACAAATGTTTCTGCTGACCTCAGATGTTATGGAAGTTGTTAGCCACTGTCAGATATGCAAACTGTTTGATAAACCCATGTGTTTATTGTGGCCTAGTGGAATACAACATGACAATGTGCTCATCTTCCTAACAGACGAGGCGCCTTACATGGTAACGGCGGCAAAATCGATCCAATCACTTTACAGTAAGTTGGTGCATGTTACGTGTTTGGCCCATGCTTTTCATCGAATTGTGGAACAGGCTAGATCAACATTTCCAGAAGTAGAAATGTTAACAATGAAACAAACAAATATATACAAATATAACAATTTTTAACTCAGAACTTCACTTATCCTATAAGAAATGCTGACAATAATTTCCACAGTAAAGAAAATATTTTTGAAAGTGGCAACCCAAACAATGTATTTCAAAGAAACCCCCTAATATAGCTTTGCCCCAGCACCAATTTTAACACGTTGGACTACATGGTCAATTGCATGTATATACCACTGACAATTTTCAAATAGTGAGAGAAGTGGTGAATAGCTTTGATAGGGTATTCTAAGGCAATTGAGAGTGCACAGGATCTGTTTTCTGATACTCAAATCCAAGGTAAATTAGCTTTCATTAAATCAGATTTTGCATTTTTGATGGATACCATAACCAGCTTTGAAGAAAGTGGCATGACATTGGATAAGTCGATTGAGTTAGGGAGGATTGCGGAAGAGAGGATACAAAATGTAAAAGGTGAGATTGGGGGCAAAATTAAACAGAAACTAAAATTTGAGTTGGACAAAAATAGAGTATACTAAAGAGTTTGACAGACTGCCGATATCTTGTCACGAGAGAACTTCAGAACTGATATTTTTGAACATGATTTAACAGGCACTGACATAGTGTTTTTCAAATATGCACCTATAACATCTGTGGAAGTGGAGAGAAGTTTCTCAAAGTATAAAATAGTTTTAGCTGACAACCGCTGTTCCTTTACTTTTGATAACTTGAAGATGACCAACGCTAACTAGTGGGTACAGTAAGTTATTTTTATATTTTATAAAACTGAAAATGACCTGATGAATTTTGAATTTATTTATTATTTAGTAGCAATAATTGCATTATTTACTAAGAAAGTTAATTTTAAATTGTGGTTATTCGAACCATACATTTATTATTTTTCTGTGACAGTTATTAATTTATTATTATGAATGAAATTGTTAATTTTTGTTAGGTTATTTTTTTTATATTTTATGTGCATTTTTTTATATTTTAAGGGCATTTTATAGCTCATTTTTAGAGAATTTTTAGGTCAACAACTTCCGGGTCCTAGTGATAAGATACATAACATAATAAGGAGGGAGCAAAACTTCTAGAGTTCTGTGAAAATAATAATTTACTTATATTTAATGGCACTTTAGGAATAGATGGAGAAGCTGACCATAAGATTACGAATGCAAATGATCAGAGAATTATAGATCTAATAATTTGTAGTAATGAACTAGAGGAAAGATTAAAAATTTTAGAGTAGGAAATGAACCTGTAAGTAGCTGTCATTTTCCAATTTATGTACACTTAATGGAGGAAACACAAGAAATCTTAAGCCAGTCAAGGGAAGGAGTAGTATATCAATTCACATCTTATAAATGGAAAGAGGCAGAGGCTGTAGAATTTTGGAGAGAAATAAATTAAAAAAAGTAAAATTATAGGAAGATTTAACTGTTTTGGAACACCACAGTGAAGTGAAATAATTATTAATTTATAGATGAGTCGTATTTATTACACCTCGGCTTCACTTACGTAAGTGAAGCCAATGTGTAATAAATACGACTCATCTATAAATTAATAAAATTATAGGAGTTTGGTATAGAGTTAACATTAAAAGAAGGGAGAATAGAGAACACCTTCGCACTGTTAGAAATTATCGTAAAAAAAGCTGGAGTTAAAAAAAGATTCAAAAAGAGTGTGGGAAGCAATGAGGAGATTAACGGAAAAACAAATATTGATGGTAACAGAGCACCTGCAGAGTGGGTTGAATACTTTACAAATTTGATTGGCGAGCAATCCAAGATGGTTTTAAAAAATGGATTTGGGATGGGGAGGTGACACTAGAGAGTAGATTAGAAGGGGAAATCACAGTAGACGAAGTGAGCTTACAATTAAAGAAGTTAAAAAGGAATAAGTTTGGAGGCTTTGGTGGACTACCAGGAGAATTATGGAAAAACAGATGAAGGTGTAAGAGTTATGACAAAATTTCTAGAAAAAATAAGGCAAGTGAACAGATTTCCGGAAAATTGGAAAGTGAGTATTATTGCACCAATTTACAAAGGCAAAGGAGAAATTAGCAAACCCAAAAATTTTAGGGGAATCAGTTTACTAGCAATACTAGGGAAAATTTACATAGGAATAATGGCAGGAAGATTGCAAAGGTGGGCGGAGGCCGAAAAAAAGGTATCAGAATTTATATCAGGAAAGGGATAAGGTCAACAGATAATATACTAATTATCAGAATAGCATTAGATAAGTACACAAGCAGGAAAAGAGGGCGAGTATATATGCTTTTTGTAGATTTCGAAAAAGCTTTTGATACAATAATAGTGAGAGAAGCACTAAGATGGAAATTACAAAAGAAAGAAGTCAACAAGAAATTTATTGTAAGGTTAGAAAAAATTTATGAGGAATAGGTTTGGAACTAGAGTAGAGCAAAATGAAATAAGTGGAACAGAAAGGGATTAAGACAAGGCTGTAAACTTAGCCTTGTATTGTTCAATTTGTTTATCGATGATATAATAGAGAGGGTTGAAAAAAGTAACAATTATTGCCCAATTATTAGGCACAATGTAATACCAGGGTTATTATTTGCAGATGACCTGGTAATAGCATCTATACACAATAGGTATGGGGGATATCTGGCAGGAGAGAGAATGAGATTTACAGAGGTACTTTTTAGACATGGCATATGCCAATGTTGCGCAGTGGTTTATGGTCGAGTCCACTTGTTTATTTGGAAGAAAAATGGTCATGCACCACATCTAAAAAATACATCTGTAAAAGGTTTTTGGACAATGATTAAGAATAGGGAGAGGACATTGACAGACAAGTGATGCAGGAAAATCTGATAAGTAAGAAATCACTAAATGTATGTATACCTGAAAATGAAGAGAGAATAGGGAAGGGAAAAATAATATAAACCTATGTGATAGATATGAGAGGGAGGGTTTAGCTTGGTTAATTTTTTTTTTTTTTTTTTAATTTACATCCTCCAACGTTAGGTCATATCTGATGGTGAATGAATTGGGTGAAATGATGCTCAAATAAGTCCAGGGTCAATGGATATTAGAGTTACCCGACATTCTTCTTGAAGGATAAGGGAAACCCTGGAAAAAACCTTATCCAAATAACTCACCCTGACCGAGATTCGAACTCGGGATCTCTTGAACGTGAGGCAGACACTCCACCATCTACGCTACTGAGGCGGGCAAGCTTGGTTAAAGATAGGAGCTATATTGAGAGGGGCTTCACCAAAAGAGTGCATTTTATGTCAAAATAAAATAAGCTTAGAGCCTTATGTATTGGAATGTAAAGAAATTGAAAACTGGAGGAAATTAATGTGGGATAAGAACTGGGATAGTAAAGGAGCTTATGTAGTAGCAATAAAAATACTTATGCTGAAAGGACAAAAAAAAAAATGGGAGGTGGGGAAGCATGCAGACAAAATCAAAGAGAAATGGATGAGAAGAGTAAGGAAGTTAAGAGGTAGAGAAACGGAGGACACACAGAATATTAGGTCAAGGTTGCATAAGGGCTAGAGGGAATTGAGGTAAACGGCCATGGAGCCAGTACCACTACTAACCCTAAATATAAGCAGCTGAAAAGTTTGTACTTAGAATAGAATTTTAAAAGTTGTGATTAGAACTGTAAGAAAGTATTTGCTTGAGTACAAATAAACTAAACTAAACTAGAAGAGGGAAGCATTATTATGATGGATAATGCACCATATCATTCAATTATTGCAAATAAAATACCAAACTCGACCAGCAGAACAAACAAAATTGTTAAATGGTTGCAAAAAACGGGGTTGAATTTTCGGAAACAGAAACTAAAAATTAGTTATTGCAAAAATTACTTCCATTTAAAAACATAGAAAAAGTGTATCAGCTGGATCAACTTGCAATTGAAATGGGAAATAAGGTAATATGCCTCCCACCTTTACCACTGGCAATATAATCCAATTGATTTGGTGTGGGCTCAAATAAAATGGGGGGTTGCAAACAGAAATAATACTATTAAATTTTAGATGAGTCGCATTTTTTACACATCTGCTTCACTTTCGTACCTATTTTGAGGACATGTTTCGCAAATCTTCGTTTGCATCTACGGCTCTTGTCGCACAAGAGCCGTAGATGCAAACGAAGATTTGCGAAACATGTCCTCAAAATAGGTACGAAAGTGAAGCAGATGTGTAAAAAATGCGACTCATCTAAAATTTAATAATTTTTCGCTTCACTGTGGTGTTCCAATACAGTTGAATCTCGATATATAGAAATAATACTTTTAAACTTATGGATGTTGAACAACTTGTTCACGAAGAAATTGTGTGGGCTCAAATAAAATGGGGGGTTGCAAACAGAAATAATACTTTTAAACTTATGGATGTTGAACAACTTGTTCACGAAGAAATTGACAAAGTACCACAACAGGACTGGGAAAATTGCATGAGACATGCAGAAAACCTACAAGAAGATGATTTTAAGAAAGTAAGAGCAAGTGACAAGATTTTGGAACCTATAATCTATAATCATAAATTTGCAAGACCCAGACAATGAATACCATGACAATGGCGAATTGTTTCAACGTGACATTGACAGCGATATGGATGAGCCACTGGCGCTGCCATTGGATTAGAAAACCAGGTAATTCATAAACTATAATTATAATTACAGCATTTAAAAATATACATCATTTGCAAAAATGTTTTTTCCAATTTTGATTTTGGCAATTGCATCATTGTAAAAGTTTGGAAAATTTAATTTGGTTATCCTTACGTCTAGTGCCAAGCAGACCTGCATGTTGTATGAGTGTGCAAGAGAGAGGGAAATATAAAAAGAGTTGGGGTAACAAGCTGGCAACACTGAATGCTGCTAAAGCATCTGATTAGCTGGACTCCAGACCTCTTCCCATTTGAAACACATAGTAGAGATGTACCAGACACTCTAGGTAATGCTTTTGCAGGTGTTTCCAGCTTAGCGCATTACCACCTAACTTTCTGTCTATCAAAAATCGGGTTGACTGCATAAACTCTTATTTACCACTTCTAACCCCGAATGTTATAATTCTCTTTTCATCATGCTGAACGTGGAGCGGGCTCTGATCTCCACGCCTTAAGTTCCTGGGGCAGATAATGTTTATCTCTTAATGCTGCAGCACCTTTCTTAGGATAGCAAATTATTTCTCTTGTAGTTCTGTAACTGTATTTGGCAAACCATGAAGGATGAAGCAAAACAGAACATCAGGAAGGAGTAAGACCGGAGAGCTCAATGAAAGCAGACAGTCCAATGAACAGTTAAATAGCAGAAGAAAAGATGGATATTCCAGTAGACCAGGAAGCCTGCTTGAGTTATTACAAAGAACATTGTACCAATAAGTTAGCAGAGGTTCAGCAGCATCCACACTGGGTTCATTGGGAAAACACTAATACCACTGACACCACAATGATCTATAAGATTGAGGTGATTTAAAATCAACTGTCAAGTTGAGAAATACACAATGCAAAAATAATCATCTTTTATCAGATAATGATAATAATGATTATATATCTTTTAACAGATGACATCATAAAATGGTCCTATCATATTCTCAGGATGTGCAGTTTACAATGTCTAAAGCATTAAGAGAACATTCACACCTTGCAATTCCTTTCTTGGAAGTGTGAAAACAGTGTTGTTATGATAAATTAATTTTAAAGGGAGTCAATTAATGACACTAAACAACACTTACTTTTAAATTTTTCCGGAACATGTTTCAGAGACTATGCCTCTATCCTCAGCCGGCTGATGATAGAGGTAAAGTCTCTGAAACACGTTCCGGAAAAATTTAAAAGTAAGTGTTGTTTAGTGTCATTAATCGACTCCCTTTAAATTTAATTCATACCTTGCTTTTAATCAGAGATATGAGAATACCAGCTAAGGATTCTGTCAAAAGCGAATCTGAAATTCTCTGGCCTGTGAAACAAATATCTGGACCGAGATAAGAAATACCTTCCAGCACTAAAAGTTAATGCAGAAGTTTTCTAGGCAGAGAAAATAAAACAGTTTTGGCACTTCAAGTGAAAAGGCAGTCAAGACAGTTGGAGGCGGCATCCTAATGAACAAGAAACATCAGGTACAGCAAACTCCTCAACAGGATTAATGGCAAAAGCAAATATAATAGCTATTGCCATGTGCATTGGTAACCATTACAGAGTGCCTCCTTTCCCAGGCTTTGCAGCCACTTTAACAAAAGAAGTATTTCTTTTATTGTAGTGCTGTCACTTGGATATTATGTTATTGTCTTATTGTATAATACATAGTGATTTATATAGAACAGACACTTTTATTTCATTACTTGTTTCAAAATGAATTATGCTAGTGACAACTTATTATATCTAAAATGTATAGGAATTTTGGGAGATTATTTACTTCTATAGCAAATGTTGAAAATGTCCTCCATCCTGTATAAGGCACAACTCAACACATCCTTCCATTTTACTGGCCAGTGGTTGAAGGACTCTGTTGTCAACAGCTTGAATCTCCTGTGTGATGTTGTGCTTCAGATAATCCAATGTCTGGGGATGTGGCGTAAACCCTGTCTTTTAAGTAACCCCATAGAAAGAAGTCCAGCAATGTCAAATCCAAAGATCTCGGTGGCCACAGGTTCCTGGAAATTATCCGGTCATCAAAGAAACTTGCAATTAGTTCCCTGGATTCATTTTATGTATGGCATGTAGCGCCATCTTGCTGAAAATATCTGTTACTCAGCTCTATATCATCCAGTTGCTCAACAAACTCCATGAAAATTAGTCAGTACTCTGCAATGTTCACAGTCTGGTTAAAAAAAATTGGCCAGATTATTCTGTGTGCAGATATTGCGCACCAAACTCTGATTTTAACCGGGTGCATAGGTGCTTCATGGATGACATGTAGATTTTCGATGGCACAATGGCGTGAGTTCTGCGATTTCACATAACTGCATAAATGGAACCATGCTTCATCTGTGAACCATGTGATGGACAATATGGCAGGATTTTGCACAATAAATGTCTGAAACCAACAATGACACATTGAAAACGTGTACCCTGTCTCCTGTGACAAATGTCTTAATGCTTTTTTGGGCAATGCTCCAGTCGTGCTCTTACATCAACAATAACCGTGGGAAGCCTAGATGAACGATGCTTGCCTTCTTCACTCACCAGAGATCCAGCTGTTTCCAATTTGTTTACCAGTCCCAGTATTGTTTCTTTTGGGAGAATTGTGAACACCAAATTCTTTCTGGTATGCCCTTTGAGTAGCTGTAACTGAATTCGTAATCCAGTATTGCTTCACAAGGAAGAGTTGTTGATTTAATGTGTACTGCATTTTCATGTTGACTAGAACAAAATGTCAGAAATAGCTGTTAACAACAGCAATTAGGAATAAAACATGAACATCTGTGCATCTAGCGACAAGGAATAGAAACCCCAGAACATTCATCTTCATTTGGTGAATAAACTGGGTCACTGAATGAATTTCCAGTGGAATAATTAAAGAAAGAAATATGTCAGTTCTGTAGTTCTATATAAATCACTCTGTATATCTTACTGTGTTACACATGCATACATACTGTGTTAAATTAACCATCCACAGATTGTTGTGTAAACACCAGAGAGAAATTCCTTATTAACTCTTATAGAAACAGCCGCTATTTAAATTATATATATACACACACACCTAATACAGTGACATTAAATACTACTTGTATGACATATTTTTACCTTCCTGGATTTTTCTATCCAGAAGACAAAATATAACGTCACGAACACATTGTTGATTCGAGGCAGTGCAGGCGACTAGTTCAAAGAGATGGGCAGTGCAGTGCAGAGATAAAAGCTCACTGAAACGGTAGGGGGGAAGGAGATGGATTTCTAGAGAGTTTGTCTTTCTTCCAGCACCGTCTTGATTGTTTGAGAAGATTCCAGATAGTGAGTAATCCATAAAAAGGGAGCCCACCCGCCACAGTGAGTCAGTCGGTAATTGAACTCGCATGCGTGAACAGCTGTGTAAGCTGTATTGTGGTCGTTGACCTTGCAAGTTGTATTGTGTATGTGACGTAATTCAGCGACTGTAAAGGTTGACAAAGTGTGTTTCTACGGAAATAAGGAGCAATTTTTAGTGTTTGTAACCTGGACTTTTAATTTCACGAACCCACAAAGTAACAATAATACTAGATTACTAAATTAACATTTGAGATATGGTCCTTTTCATTTGCAAGCACAATTAGTTTCAGTAGCCTCTTTAGCCAAATTTAAATCTATTGACAATAAATACTTTTATTATTATTATTATTATTATTATTATTATTATTATTATTATTATTATTATTATTATTATTATTATTATTATTATTATTATTATTATTATTATTATTATTATTATTATTATTATTATTATTATATAACTTAAGCAAGAGACATACAGTCATAAAAACCATTAAAGTGATAACTAAAAATGTCTATAACATCAGTATAAATCGGTCAGAGTTATTTTCACTTCTACACTCAATTACAATTTCTCTGCCATGTTTCTATAGTAGGCAGAGGCAACATTGCATTTAATTAAAAATTTGATATTGAGTATTCATCAGAAATACTTGTTTGAAAACTCACTGATCTTCCCACTTCAGAAAGAAAAATACAAAAAGCAGTTTTACAAAAAAAAAAAAAAAAAAATCTAGGATGTATTTGAGAACAGTACAAAGAACAAATGAAAACAGAAAAATCACAAAATGTCACATTTGAGTCAGACATGTTTAACTAGGCCATGCAAAGAATTTCAGGGAAATTCTCCAAACCACTCTTACATACATGGAAAAATAAATTTATGTTCTAAAACAAAGGCTTTAATAATTTTGATTAAAACAGCATATTTTTTAAGATCCTTGCATGAGTAGCAAAAATGTTTATCTGAATTTTCTGTGAAAAACTCTTCAATATGATTAAAATGCATATACAGTAGAACCCCTATTATCTAAGGTAATGTGTACTGCAATCACCTTGGGTAAGTGAAAATTCAGATAATATGGGCAGCTGCAAAGGTAGAAAAATTGTGTTAATAAATGAGCCCTTGAGAACAAAAGAGGTGCAAGTCAGAAACAGACAAATTTGAGTTTGATGCATTAGACTGCAGCTCTAAAATTGTTCCATCACGTCTAAGAGTAATTTGTGTCCAAATTTAACATTTTGCTACTAGGGACCAGTATAATCCTCAGATAGCCAACAAGATCTCAAATAGCTGTATGTAATTGTTGTGTAAGTCACAAATTACGGTTGTTGCTGTTGTTTGCACAATTATTTTTTAATTTCAAAATAATTTTTAAAACTGATTTATCAGACATAGTAGATGATATAGACTACAACAAAGACTCTGTTCCAGGGAAAGCCTCATTTTCTTTAGATTTCGATATTGGAGTGTATATGATAATAAAAGCTTATTAAGCTTGCCGTTTTATTTATTCATCTTTTAGTCTTACATCCTAAAAATAACACTGATAGTGGATCTAAACTAACTCTTATAAAAAGGGATAAAAATGAAAAGTAATTGGAAAAAGAAATATAAAGAAGCTGAAAAAATAAATTCAGGTGTGAAGCATTTTTATACATGATCATATCATATACACTGTAGTACAAAAATAATCAACAATAACGAATTAAACACATTTGTGTCATTTTCAAACACTAGAGACTACTTTGCACAAAATGCACATATATGAGGCTTTGTAAAATATTTGGAAGTTAAGCAAAGGTGTAGGTAGGGTGGAACAAGAAAAAAAGAACAAGCTGGGAAAAATTCATCATGTTCCCTCTGACTGGTACAGTATCATCTGTTCAGCTTGAAAGAAGAAGAATTACAAGATACTGAAGTGAACCAGAGTTTAAGCCTACTTTAGAGCTTGAGAAAGTAATTGTGATGAAAGAGAATAATAAATGCAGGAACTGAAGTAAATTGGTTATAAATACAGAGGATGCAGCTCTCTAGAGAGAAACCTAAACAAATGCTTTAGAAATTAACTTTAAATGAACATATGCCATTTGAAGTGTTGGATTTGCCACCTAATGAAGGAATCAAACCCCCTCAGGTATTCAACAAAGGAAGTTATGCTTTGCACATTGATCTGTTACTGAAATCTATCAAGAAGGATAGTTCACATAAGGGCTAGAATAGAAGTAATAAAACAGCCTGGTAGCAACTACCACTATCTAGCCTGTAAATATAAGCAGCTGACAAGTTTGTACTTAAAAGAGTATTGGTGAATTGTAGTTGGAATTATAAGAATATATTGTATGTTTAAGTACAAATAAACTAACACAAAACAAAGGATACTGTCAATGAAATGAGCACTGCCAACTTACCTACACCAAAATCTTTATTCTTAAAAAACTGTAATTTAAACAGCAAAAATTTTATTTTACTTTTGCAAAAATAACAAACTTAATTTAAATATAAAATAATATATAAAATTTAATGTGGAAATACATTGTTTTCATTATTCTTTACTGTTTATAGTAATGTTACTCCATTTATCATTATTGGAGGAAAAAATCATGTAAACCAGTTATTAAAGTGCAAAATTGTGTAAGCGAACAAAATAATTAATTCCTTCATTAATAACAAATGTTTCTTGAATCATTATTTATGGTAAGTTAAGAGTATTTTCTTAATACACTCATAAAAATTAAGCCACTTATTTATAAACTGGATAGTTTTACAGCACTTTTAAGTTATACTTCAAAAAATGAAAAGTATGTTTTTTGACTTGCACCACTTTTGTCCTCAATGGCTTAATGTATGCTACTGTATTGCTAATCATCTTTTTACTTGTTTAATTCTTCTCCCTGGCCTAAGCCTATTATAGCTTCCAAACCTTAATTTCTAAAGATACCACAACTCAGTTTCTTTTGTTCATTGTAGAATTCAAAACTTCTTTGAATGTAAGGTATGTGTACATTCGAAAAATGGCACCAGCTTTTTCACATGGAGAATTATAATGCTTCCAAGAAGCATGAGCATTCCACTTTCCCGCTATTACCTTTGAAGTTTCCAGTATGATAGGTAGATACATAGATTTATTAATTCCTTCAATCACACAATGCATTTGGTTATACTATAATACAGTTAACTGGATAACTTACTCTAAGTTTTGAAACATTTAACAATTAAAATGTAAAAGGGAGTATCTGAAAGTTGAGGCACTATTTACAATCCAACTACAATTACACAAGAAAGTGAAAATAATTTTAAAAATAATAATTATGATATATTAGAGTACAATGCTTAACATAAAACATTTAAATATATACTTCTCAAAGTTAAGAGTTTAAAAGTTCTTCAAAAGATTAAAAACAGTGATCGAGCACATATGTCATCAGGTTAAATTTAAAACATTCAATTTTCTTGATTGATTTTATATTATTGGTAGCTTATTATAAATTTTGGAGCAGGAACATATTGTATTTGCTCTTAATGCATATAAGTTTGGTTTCTGACGAGTACTGTAGCTACAAATACATTCATTTGTTGGGAAAAAATTACTTCCCAATATTTTCTTTGCATATAAGGCACATTCCAGGGTGTGTGTAGAGCTTAACGCCTGCTTTTACTAAACATCCCAGGATATATACAGATGGAAGAGATAAAAGTTCTGTTTTTTTTTAATAATATCCTGCATGAATCCCTGATTTACATCCATTATTAATCTTTAATATTGTCATTATTATTCTTTTTCTTTTAAATAATGCTTTACAAGTTGGATAGTTTCACCACAATACTACTCTATATCTTAAACGTGAAAGCACGTAAGCAAAGTATAATATCCTAAGTGTGTCAATCTGGACATTTCCTAACAACATTCCACAGTTATAACATATGAATTCAGTTTACTTATTACAGTGCAAACATTTTATCTCATTTCAAGTACGTACAAAAAACATGTTATTACAAATGCTTGGATATATTTCCTATCATAAATAAGACTGCAAATGTAACCCGTATTAGACTAACTTAAGAACAAGAATAATGATTTGTCATCAGCACCCAACAAACAAACAACATGATCTAATGTCTTTGTGTCAAGATTTGCAATTTGAAAAATAAACAGTCACATCACACATTATTTACCTTGAATTACAGCATTAAAAAGTAATTCAGCATTATATAGATTTGGTTCAGATAGTAGGCAGGTTAATCAGAGACTGGTTAATCTACATTAATGGGAAATCATTAGAGCTACACAAAAATCTACTACACAAAAAATATACTATAGAGTGAAATATGAAATTGATGTCTAATAACTACAGCCCAGATTTTCATGAAATGTCATTTTTTGTCTGACAATGCAGATTAATAATTAAGTGCACTGTGCAATAGGTGTGTTCAATATATGTTTTTATAAGTCACTGAAATGCATTTTTGTCATATTTTTCTGAGAGTCATTTTTAAAACTTTATTTGTAATTTTAGGTATTTTTATTTGCATTTTACAACATTATTTAACATTTTTTAAATAACCTATGGTTGAATTTTTATTTTTAGCAAGTATTTTTTTGCTATCTTGTTTTTCATGTTCAGGTGAGTGCCTCATTGAAAGGTAAAACCACTGCACGCTGCCTACACGTGCTATGATTTGGGACATCCCCTTCAATGCAGGAATCTTTCAATTTCTATTAGTCTCTGGAGAGTAGGGTTTCTGTATGGTTGTGTGGATTTTCATGCAGTGCAAAATGCCAAAACAAGAAGTGTGTAGTTGCCATCCGTTTAAGACATTATGTAACAGAATTTGAACAAGTATTTTCTACTGATGGGAGTGTATTATTTTGTAAGGTGTGCAAAATTGAGTGAGTGAGTGTGTGGTGTTTTAGGGCCCGTCGACAACAAGGTCATTTGGGCCCGAAGTCTACACTAAAACCTAAAACCTACACAAATTTAGCTAAAAAGGTAAAATAAAATAAAAACACTCAACTATTAAAAGGACACAAAAAAACCATCTAAAGACTAATAATTTAAAATCTCTAAAATTAATAAATATAAAATACAAGTCAGACTTGTTTATTAAAACCTATTTGAGCAACAAACCGCAGTGCCTTAACCATGGCCACTGGGTCGTCCCCTAAAACATCGACCAAGTTAGTCCCCAAGCCCAAAGACTGGCGAACGCGGACGTACTGCGGGCATGAAACAAGGAGTGAGTGAGTGTGTGGTGTTTTAGGGCCCGTCGACAACAAGGTCATTTGGGCCCGAAGTCAACATTAAAACCTAAAAGCTACACTAATTAAGCTAAAAAGGTAAAATAAAATAAAAACACTGAACTATTAAAAGTACATAAGAAACTTATCCCAGTGCTAATAATTTAAAATCTCTAAAATTAATAAATATAAAACACAAGTCAGACTTGTTTATTAAAACCAATTTCAGTAACGAACCGCAGTGCCTTAACCACGGCCACTGGGTCGTCACCTAAAACACTGTGCAAGTTAGTCCCCAAGCCGAAAGACTGGCGAACGCGGGCGTACTGCGGGCAATCCAGCAATACATGCTGCACAGTGAGGCGTACTGCATACGGAGCACACACAGGGGCCGGTTCCCCTCTTAACAGATGGCCATGAGTCGCTCGTGTGTGTCCAATTCTCAGCCGGGTGAGTATCACCTCGGCTCGCCGGTTATCCCTGCAGGAAGTTGGCCAGGGTTGTACGCTCTCCTTTATTGCCCGGAGTTGTGTGCCTTCCAAAGCTGTCCAGGATTGCTGCCAAGCAGATAGGAGTTGGCGACGGAAGAAACGTTGCACATCCTGGTATGGCACCATAGTTGTTAAACTCCGGGGCAAACGGCAAGCGGACTTAGCAGTCGCGTCCACCTCCTCGTTCCCTGAAATCCCCACATGGCCTGGGGTCCAAGCAAAAACAAAATGGTATCCGCGACTGAGCATTTGCGAGATCTGGGCCTGTATTTTTGAAACAAGGGTGTGAGCAGCAGTGTGCTGTTGCAAGGCCTGAAGAGCACTTAAGAGAGTCAGTGCAAACAATAAAAGAGCCAGGAGCTAACTTGCAAATAAAAAGGAGCAAACAGAGGATGGCATACAGCTCTGCTGAGAAGACCGAACTGGAGTCCAGAAGGTGAAATTTATGAGCAAATGCAAATTTTCAATTTGCAAAATTGAAATTGCTGCAGATAAATATTTCACAGTACAAAACCCTATCGGGTGTGAGAAATAATTACATGCTCTTTAAAATATGAACAAAAGGAAAGTGTGTCAATTATTATTACAACAAACTGCTTCCACATCAAATAGCAAATCATCTGTACTTTTTAAAAAATTATGTGAAGTATTTGTCACTGCAAATTTCCACTAGGAAAACTAAACAATTGTAAAATACATGATTTCCTTGAACACCATACAGATGATACTGTTTCAGACAAATCAACATTGCATAAAAGCTATTTAGTAAAATGTTATGAAGATACATTAAATCATATATGTGAATATAAGGAAATTTATGTAACAATTGAGGAGACTGCCGATTCAGAGGAATATTTTGTAGCTAATGCAGTGATAGGGACCCTAGAAATAAACAGGCCTGGACAGATCTTTCTACTGACCTCAGAAATTTTAGAGGTAATTAACACTAGAAAGACCGCACCCGTCATTTTGACGGATGCACTGCTTTTGAAGACTAATTTCTTGCTTATGTTTTTTTTCTACACTTCCCATGTTTTATGACTTTTAACAAATACTTATGACAAACACGTCCACAAAGAATTAAGCATTTTGGACCCTTCTAAAAACTGGTACAAACAAATCCTACTAGAAGGACCGCCATCCGTCATTTTGACGGGTACGGAAGTGTGAACAATAGCCTTTGGATCTCTCCACATCTGTTGTTTTCCTTTCTGATTGGTTTATGGCACTCTACAGACCCTTTGTCGATGAGTAGGAAAGCTTTATTGCTCAAGTGGCGCAATTCGTGCTACCACTTATGGATTTACGAGGTGTTTGGGCAAAAAACTTTCCGTTGAAATTGTTATGGTCGAATACCTGGAGACCACCATTTTTCAGGAACACAATGAGTAGAAACAAATTCGCTGAAATTTTGTGGTTTATGTGATTTGATAACAAGGACACACATTCTCAAAGACTAAGTACAGATCCTTTGCAGCTGCCACTTCTGTTTGGAATCCTTTTATTGTCAATTCCTTGCAGTGTTACATTCCAAGTGAAAATATCACTGTGGATGAGCAACTGTTTCCTTGCAAGGCTAGATGCTCTTTCATTCAATATATGAGCAATAAACCGGACAAATTTGGAATAAAGTTTTGGCTTGCAGTTGATGCAAATTCAAAGTATCTGGTGAATGGTTTTCCTCACCTGGGCAAAGACGATCAGCACCCCACAGGTATTCCTCTTGCAGAGCATGTTGTAATGTTCATATACAGCCCTTTTTTTTGCAGGAAGAAATATTACATGTTACAATTTTTCCACAACCAAATGCCTTCGAGAAAGTTTGAAGCATAAAAGTACATGCATTGTGGGCACAGTAAAGAAATGTAGAAGGGAAATCCCTCAATCAGCAAAATGTGCTACAGCACCTTTGCACACAACTGTACTTTATAAGTCAGGTGACATAACTGACATGCTATCAGGGGAAAAAGAACCAAAATGTGCTTTTTTTTGAGTTCAATGCATGACATAGTTACTATAAACATCCTAAAAAGTTACCAGAATCAGTGGCATACTACAATAACACCAAGTATGGCGTTGATGTTGCCGAACAAATGGCTCGACTGTACACAGTGAAATATGGATGCAGAAGGTAGCCTATGCATGTTTTTTCAATGTGTTGGCCTTGGCAGCTATTAATGCATGGGTACTCTATAAGAAAGTAACAGGTGAAAAAGTAAGCAGACGTCAGTTTATATAAAACTTAGCAGAAGAGTTGCCTTCAGCATATAAATCCACAAGGGTACAAAATGCACTTCCAAACACAGTACCTCAGCAAAGCAACATTTGGAAAACTTGCCAAATTGGCGGATGCAGAAGGAAGAATAGGAGCAAGCATTTATGTAACAAATGCAGCAAATATGTTTGTGGATCATGTTTAGGCAATGCTGAATACACATGTGTTAGGTGCTATGATGCTGCACGTGGCTTTGAATAGGCTTTTAAGTGTTTTTTGTACTATATACTGTGGTATTCAAAATTTTATGTTGAAACACATGTGTTTGCTAAGGGAAGTTGTCCATTTCACATTTGGTTATCGTATGTATTTGGATTAATTTTTAGGCTTAAAATGTTCATTTTACCATGTAATTCTTCAAAAAAAACTAAAATTATATCCTGGTAAACTGTATAAATGATATTAAATAAACTGGTATGCATTCAAATTTCTTTACTTTTTTAAAAAGGGCAAATAAAACTGCATCCGTCAAAATGACGGGTTGGTCCTTCTCGGTATACCATACTCGCGGTCCTTCTAGTGTTAACCAAACTCAGATATGCTGATTGATAAATCCATGAATTTACTGTGGCCTAATGGAATACAATATGAGAGCATGCTCCTCTTCCTAACAGACACAGTAACTTACACAGTAAAGGCAGTAAACTCAATGAAATCATTTTACAGTAAGCTAGTGCATGTTACCTGTCTGGCCCATGCCTTTCATAGTGTTACAGAGATCAGATCAAAATTTTTAGAAGTATATGGACTAATTTCTACAGAAAAAAAAAAGTCTTTGTTAAAACTCCGGCTGGAACTAAATGTTTTAAAGACAAGGCCCCTAGTGTAGCTTTACCCCAAGAGCCAATTTTGCTGCTTTGGGGCACGTGTTTGACAGGTTGCATATACAAGGGTCATCCAATAAATAAGTCCCCTTATTTTTTCCTCTGCAAACCACATGATTTAAAATTAAGTTGGTACTGCAGAAGCTTTCAATGGGGTATGGTGGCTGCACTTGACCTTCAAGGGAATGAGCTTGCTCCGTGTTTGCAAGTGTGGCATCAGTTACCATGGTGCAACCACTTGAAAGCATGTCCACATTTGAACTCCATTTTGTTATTCGCTTTTTAATGACAAAAATGAAATGGTTATCAATATTTGTCACCATTTAGTGTGTGTTTATGGTGAAGGATGCATGAACATCTAAATAGTTTACCTCTGGCATTCATGGATCCTGGAGAGATAGTAAAATGTGCTTGTTGAAGAATGCAGAATCCATTACCACTATAGGCAATGCAGTCACTGTTGCAATTCGAATGTGGTGGATGAAGGTCAATGCATCAGCATTGATGTGACAATGAATCGACTGCCTCCTGTTATGGAAATTGGACGCTCCTCTGTTGTGACAATCTTGTCAGATGTCTTGCAGTATCAAAAAGTCTGTTCAAGGTGAGTCCCATGTTTGTTTACTGATGTTCACAAGCAACAACGGATTGAGGCAGAACTTCAAATGGGATTGTTTTCCCCATCCACCTTATTCTCTGCATCTTGCTCTGAGTGATTTCCATCTCTTTCCACAACTCAAGTCGCACTTTGGAGGCAAACTGTTTGACAGACGAAGGGATGGAAGCGGAGGTGAACTGCTGGCTATGGAGAAAGGACCCAACGTGGTATGACGAAGGTATCAAAAAACTGCTGCCAAGATACCAAAAAATGCTTGGATGGAAACGGTGACTATGTGGAGAAGTAGCATACAAGTTGTAGTATGAAAATAAAATATTTCACATGTGTAAATAACCCGCTTGTATTGTTTGTAAAATAAGGAGACTTATTTGTTGTATGACCCTTGTACCATTGTGACAATTTTCAAATAGTGAGAGCGGTAATAAATAGCTTTGACAGGGCAGATGCTAAGGAAATTGGCAGTGCACAAGTTCTGTTTTCTGATCCTGAAATTGAAGGTATATTGCCTTGCATTAAATCAAACTTTGCATTTTTGCCAGAAGTCATTACTTGTTTAGAAACACTTGTATGACATTGGAAAAGTCAATATGATTAGTCAAAAGTGCTGAAAATGCTATAAACAATGTAAATGGAGAGTTTGGAGAAGAGAAATTGAAATTTGTGTAAATATAAAGGGTTCCAGATAGAGCATCAAATAGCCTGTATTTTGTCAGGTAAGGAGTTCAGAACTGATATTTTCGATGAAGATTTTACAGCCAGTGACATAGTGTTTTTCAAATATGCACCCATCTCATCTGTGGAAAAAGAGAGAAGTTTCTCCAAGTATAAAACTGTGTTAGCTGATAACTGGCAATCTTTCACTTTTGATAACTTAAGGTTGGCTATGGTGGTTGCAATGCCAACTAAGGTATGTTTAGTTAATAGCTTTTCATATTAGGTTAGTAGAAATGACACTGATCTTGTGATAATTATTAATTTGTTAATTATTTTATATTACCACTAAGAAACTGAAATGTTTTAGGATAGTTATCCAAATCAATAATCATTTGTCTCAGACCATTTCTAATTATTAATAATTGCTATAAAATTTATAATTTGAATTAGGTAACTTTTTTTCAGTTATAGGTCATTTTAAAGTATTTTAAGGGACTGTTATAGGTAATTTTTTAAGCATTTTAAGGTCATCAAAATCTGGGTCCTACCAATAGCAACTGACGAGGACATAATGCACACAAACTTTTTACTGTTATTATATTGGTGTAGATATCAGGAAGGAACAATAGATCTTTAATGTTCAGCTGAATTAATATATTTTGATTTATCCTTCTGTTAAAGAACTTTATTTATCCTCTGTTTTATGGGAAACCAATACTTGGTGATATTCTTAAATAGAAATTCCTTTAAATCACAATCAATGATTTAAGCACTGGGGGCTCAAAAAATGTAATGTATAGTAATATACATACATTTAATATACAATTAAATATGTAGCAGGTTGATTACTTTCATTAATTCTTCATGCAATGTACACCACTGAAGCAAGATGAAAACCTAAGCTCAGCTTTTGTGCAATACTATGATATGAGAACTAATAGTTATGCCTCTTCTCAGTTACTCTTGATTCAGATTAGTGTATACTATAGACATACCACGAACAAACTGCAGTCGGTGTGCACATGCGCAAGCAGAGCATTCTCTCCTCATTACTGTGCAAGCATCATGTAACTCCCACCCCTCCTTTCCTGCATGCGACAGAAGGCAAACCACACGAAACACACGTGTATTTTAATGCTGTTTTGATGTCACAATCAATCAAGAAGTAGACAGAATCATAGTTTCTTTAAAACTGCAGAGAGTAGATCTAAAAGTGAATGCCTGCGCGATGGAGGGGATGCAACTTAAATGACGGTAGAGGGTGAAATCTAGAGGGCTTCAGTTTTGGTAAGCAAACAACTGCATTTTGTTCGCAGTTTAATTATAGTAAAAACCCACTTGAACCATATAGAAAAGTTTCTGGACACCAATAAATGGCACTTCTGCATGCGTTCTTCTCTTCCATAAGCTGTTCATCTAAGAAGACCTAGTCCATAAATTGCAGCTGGTGCCAGAATAGGCAAATAATATCCATTTTATTCATTTAGAAGCTATGCCATGTGGCAAGACAAAGCAAATGAGGCAAGACGATGTGAAAGTGGAAAGGGATAAGCGATAAGAGAAGTGTAGTAATAAAGTGAATAATAGTAAATTTTGAACAAGAAGGAAAGTGGAAAAGAAATGTAAAAAAGAGAGGTAAAGGCAAGTTGACAAATATAAAGAATTTACTGAAGAAAGTAAAAATAAAATAGAAATTAGTACAGAGCGAATTAGAAATAGCAGTATAGTTTCAAGAAATAAATTATTGTCGCGAATGGATAGTTGTGAAGACATGGCGTGGCCAAGGCATTCAAAGAGACAGACAGTGCAGTGCGGAGATAAAAGCTCGCCAAAACGGTGGGGGGAGGGAGACGGATTTCTGGAGAGTTCGTCTTTCTTCTAACGCCATCTTGATTGTTTGAGAACATTCCACGAATTTCTGTAATAGTGAGAAATCTATAAAAAGGGAGCTGCCGCCTGCCATGAGGAGTCAGTCGGTATTTGAACTTGCATGCGTGAACAGCTGTGTGAGCTGTTTGTGGTCGGTGACCTTGCAAGTTGTATTGTGTATGTGACGTAATTCTGGACTGTAAAGGTTGATAAAAGTGTGTTTCTACAGAAATAAAGAGCAACTGTTAATGTTTGTAATCTGAACTTTTACTTTCACGAACCCACAAAGTCACAATTGGTGTAAGGAGTGAGACATACCACCATGGAGGCTGCATTGTAAAAGATTCTACACGAACTGAAAGAAATGAAAACGGCTGACGACAACCTCACCGCCGAGATGAAAGAATGAACACGGCTAATAGCAAATTGGCCACAACTATGACCAAGAAGATGGCCGAACTGACCACGGAAATGAAGGCTGTGAACGAAGCCCTCACCGCCAAATTTGAGGAGCAGTTAAACGCCGTAAAGGACGACGTCACGGAGTTGGGCGAGCACGTCGAAGACCTGGCGAACCGCTTTAATGATCTAGAGTGAAAGGCCGACAACACCAAATCCCTCAAAGACCTGTCAAACCACGTTAACAACCTATAGGGAAAGGCCGAAACCAACACTAAGTCCATGAACACCATGGTGGAGGACATCGTCGGCAGAAGGATGAAAGATTTAACGGGGACCCGACACATCTGCGCGCGTCAAACCGCCAAAGTACGACGGCACGTTCGAAGGCTTCCGCCGCCAATTCGACACAGTGGCCAATCACAAGTGGCCACTAGAGGAGGAGATCGCACAGCTAATAGCCAGCCTCCAGGGACGGGCCGCAGAAGTCCTGAACGCGGTTCAGACAGCGGCGGCACCCAAGGACATCTGGGAAGCCCCTTCGTGAACCACCGCTTAACCGCAGCCTACCGCAGCCAACTGAAGTCAAGAACGCAGCAGCCAGGGAAGATGCTGCAGGAGTTCACCCTGGCAATTGAACAGCTGGCCAGCAAAGCTGTGGTCAACCTCCCACCTGATTTCGTATCCCGGGAAGCCGCCTACACCTTCGTTGATGGGGTACGAGACGTTGAGGTACGTCAGCGCCTAATGCTCCGAGACTACAAAATCATCCACGAGGCGCTAACGGCAACATTGAGGATGGAGGCGGCCAAGGTGACGGCTACCCCGAAGTCGCGAACCAGGAGACCGAAGGCCAGCCGAGGGACGCCGGCGAAGACCTAGTGGCGTGTGTCGGGGGTGTGGCCAGCCAGGACCCCTGGAGAAAGATTTCCCAAACCAGGTAGAGCAGCCGGAGAAACGAGGAAGGGCCGGCGTGGCGAAGAGCCCGTCGGCGCCGTCAAAACCATCTTATAGAGTGACACTGCACGCCGTCAGCCGACGGACGGATGGCAGCCTCATCGCGGACGGTTGGGTGAGAGGGAAGCCGTGCCGCGTGGTCGTAGACACCGGGGCAGCCGTGACCGTCATCAGACCCGACGTAGCCAGGGGTTTGCCGTCGAGGACACCAAGCCGACCACACCAGCTTGTGACGGCATCGGGCGTCACCTTGCCTGTGGAGGAGGCCCTGCTGAAGTTGACCCTGGGACGGAGTGCCGTGCGTCAGTGGGTGTTCGTCGCAGAGGTGGCTGAGGAGGTGATACTGGTACTAGATGCACTCAGGAGCCACGAGCCGACGGTCGACGTCGGCAGGAAGATCCTCCGGCTAAATGGAGAAGAGGTCATACTGCGGCAACCCAAAGAACGAAAGGGAATCTGCAGGGTCATACTGCGGGAAGACGTGGTTGTCCCCGCGAGAAGCGAGGTGGTGACGGCACGACTGGAAGGCCAGCGAACAAGGAATTTGATGCTGGACCAGAAGACGCCTGTGCAGGATGATGATAGGGACATGGTGCAGCCAGAACATTTTTGCCGTGCCGAGAGGAGGTGCCTGTGAGACTACTCAACCCAACGGACAACGATCACGACGTCCAGGCCAGGACGGAGTTGGGGACGTGCGAGCCCGTGGTCAGCGTAACACCAATCGATCGGAACCATGAGCCGGTGCCGACGCAACACCTGGGGCCCCGGCTGGAAGGTTTAGTGGAGAGGGCGGCCAACCACCTGACAGCAGAACAGCTCGAGAAGGTTCGACAACTGCTGAGACGATACCAGCGCGTCTTCAGCCACGGTAACAGCGACTATGGCCGCACGGACCGGGTGCTTCACCGCATGCACACCGGAGGCACCCGGCCTATTCTGCAACCACCTAGACGCGTTCCGCTAGCGAAACAAACGGCGGTGCTGGACATGTTGGAGGACATGAGATCCAGGGGAGTGACTGAAGTATCTGACAGCCCTTGGTGTTCTCCTGAACAAGAAAGGCGAGCTACGCTTCTGCGTGGACTAAGGAAGCTGAACGCTGTCACCAGGAAGGGTTGCTTCCCTTTACCGCGGATTGACGACACCCTGGACACGCTTGCTGGTGCGCAGTGGTTCTCGACCCTGGACCTGAAGTCTGGTTACTGGCAGGTAGCTCTGGACCAGACAGACAAGGAGAAGACCGCATTCTCGACAGCCCAAGGGCTTGGCAGTTCACAGTTATGCCCTTTGGCCTCTGCAACACACCAGCTACCTTCCAACGCCTCATGGAGTCAGTGATGAGAGGTTTGACTTACGACGCCAGCCTGCTATACCTGGACGACATCATCATCGGCAAGACATTCGAAGACCATCTCGAAAACCTGAGCAAACTGCTAGAGACTGCAGGCGTCTAACCTGAATCTAAACGCAAAGAAGTGCCACCTATTCCGCAAGAAAGTCAACTACTTGGGCCACATAGTCTCACCAACCGGAGTGGCCACAGACCCGGAGAAGACACAGGCCGTGAGAGATTGGCCTCGGCCAAACGATAAGAGAGAATTGCGCAGTTTCCTGAGGCTGTGCAGTTATTACCGCCACTTCATAAAGAGCTTCTCCAACATCGCCAAGCCTCTCACCCGCCTGATGGAAAAACCCGGCCGTATGTGTGGACGGAGGACGCCGAAGTCGCTTTCCAGCACCTGAAGACACTTTGCAGTGCTCCTATTTTGGGATTCTTACAACCAGGTGGCGCCTTCATTGTGGACACCGACGCCAGCGACCATTGCATTGGAGGCGTCCTATCCCAAGTCCAGGACGACTACGAGCGGTGATAGCTTACTACAGCAAGACGCTGTCCAACGAAAAGAACTACTGCGTCACACGGCGAGAGTTACTGGAGGTAGTAAAGACCTTGTGACACTTCCACAAGTACCTGTACGGTCAGCCATTCCACCTGAGGACTGACCATTCCGCCCTCACCTGGCTACTTAGCTTTAGGAACCTGGAAGGCCAGACAGCCCGTTGGGTCCAGAGGCTGCAGGTGTACGACTTCACCTCTGAACATCGTAGAGGGAAGAGCCACGGCGACGCAGACGCCATGTACCGAAGACCCTGCCCAGAAGAGTGCGGCCAATGCACAAGAGTGGAAGAGAAGGAGCGTGCCGCAGCTGTCAGAGTGGTCACGGCAGTGCCTGCGGTTGGCTGGGGTAGCACACGACATGGGAGGACATCGCACCCAGAAGCGCTGCGTACAAGTCGTACTGGGCTCAATGGGAATTCTTGAAGACCAATGAGGGTGTGCTGTTCCGGGTATGGGAATCATCCGATGGGAAGAAGCAGAGAGAGCAGTTGGTACTTCCCCGGAGCAAGGTCCCGGAAGTCTTGGAGGACGTGCATGCCGGTACTTCAGGAGGACACCTGGCAGCAAATCGAATGATCGACAAACTCCGGCAGTGCTACTACTGGCTGAGGCTTCGAGCAGATGCTGAGAGATGGTGCCGTCAAAGTCACGTGTGCGCGGCGAGTCGCGGCCCCCAGACTAGGAGCCATGGTCGCATGCAACAGTACAACGTCGGAGCGTCTATTGAGCGCATCGCTGTCGACATAGCTGGACCATTCCCAGTGTCCGACCGAGCCAACAAGTACCGATAGTGGCCGTGGACTATTTCACCAAGTGGCCGGAGGTGTATGCCATCCCGAACCAGGAGACGAAGACAATTACAGACTGCCTCGTGGAGCAACTCTTCTGCAGTTTTGGGGTGCCGTTAGAGCTCCACAGCAACCAGGGCATCAATTTTGATTCTAACCTGATGAAGGAGGCACTGGAAAGACTTGTGAACAAGACCCGCACAACATCCCTACACCCGCAGTCGGACGCCATGATCGAGAGGTACATCAAGACCCTGGAAGAACATCTGAGGAAGGTCGTGGGCAGGCATCAGCGAGACTGGGACAAGGTGTCACTGTTCCTGCTGGCCTACCGCTCGTCGACACACGACACAACTGGGATGACGCCAGCTAGCTTAATGTTCGGCCGAGAGTTACGCCTCCCTTGTGACCTGGCTTTTGAGAGCCGCCCGGACAGCAAACGAGTATGTGGAGAACTTGGTGGACCGTCTCCACGACATGCAAGCCAACAGCCAAGGGTTCCAGCAAGGTGACTTGGTCTGGTTGTACCGCCCTACCCGGAACAAGGGACGCTGCCCGAAGCTTCAGCAACCATGGTAAAGAGGATTAACGACGTGGTCTACCGCATCCAGAAGGTGCCCCGAGGAAAAATGTTGGTGGTACACCTGGATCGTCTGGCCCGCTACTACGATGGTGCTGTTCGGGACCACCAGCCTTGAGGAGGGAGCAGTGTCGCGAATGCATTGTTGCGACGAGGCGGCTCGGCCGAGGCATTCAAAGAGACGGACAGTGCACTGCGGAGATTAAAGCTCGCCGAAACGGTGTGGGGAGGTTGTATTTGTATTTTCTTACTTTACGTCCTCCAACGTTAAGTCATATCGGACGAGGTGTGGGGAGGGAGACGAACTCTCCAGAAATCCGTCTTTCTTCTAATGCCATCCTGATTGTTTGAGAACATTCTACGAATTTCTGGAATAGTGAGAAATCTATAAAAAGGAAGCCGCCGCCTGCCTCGAGGATTCAGTTGGTAATTGAACTCACATGCATGAACAGCTGTGTGAGCTGTGTTTGTGGTCGATGACCTTGCAAGTTGTATTGTGTATGTGACATAATTCTGGACTGTAAAGGTTGATAAAAGTGTGTTTCTACGGAAATACAGAGCAATTGTTAGTGTTTGTAACCTGGACTTTTAATTTCACAAACCCACAAAGTCACATTATAGTCAGGGAATAATAAATTTTGGTAATTAATGAATATCTGATGCCAGATAGACAAAGAAAGACATGGATGTTTTGTCAAGAGTGACAAGGGTAAGTAAATGGTTAGGTAAACTGTAAGTGAAAGAGTTGAGGGAACACATGCACAGTGAAAGTGAGACTATAGTAAAATAGTGGTACAGAATACCACTGAAACATAACAAAAATTAAATAATAAGAGTGACGCTGATGAGAATAGTTGACAAAGAAGGTGAATAAAGATGGGAGATAAAAAACAAAGTTAAACGGTAAAATGAATGGGAGCAGGTTAATCTCAGTGAAAAAGTAAGAGACAAAGCATTCACAAATTTCAATTCGAGATGGAGAAGGGTTACCATACATAATATAATCACACTGTTCAGATATATGAGACCCAAGGATAAATTTAAAGTACTCCAAATAAAGGAAATTTATATGTGAAAATTATGGAAATTAATCATTCTTCCACACTAGTCATGTGTATGCTAAGGTTTGGGTAGGTAGATTCAGACTAAAATGTTCAATGCCATAGCTGGGATTTCCCAGTTTCCATCTGGTTGCTCTTAAGCATTGCACTACCATGGCCAACATGCCAGCATAACATTAAATTCTCCAACTGACTCACATTTTCCTGGTAAACCACAAGGGGTTCTCGTATGCAATGTGATGTACACCATTTGTAGCAACTTATTATGCTGTAATTTAAGTTCCAGGCTTTATAGTTAACCATTATAAGGTTAAATGATGGAAATTAATCATTCTTCCACAATAGACTGGATGGAGAATGGAAGATCCATGGTTCAAATTCCGCCTATGCATTGAATTTTTCAGTCTGAATTTACTTGCCCAAATCTTAGCCTACATATGGCTAGTGTGGAAGAATGATTGGAGAAACTTTCTTTTGTGTGATGCAAGAATATTTATAAGTCCCAAGGTGCAGGTATATGCATGTGCAAGCAGACAACCTGCAGGTTTTTGTGGTGTAACCAACATGAGAATGATGTGCAATATTTGCAGCCAACCTCTGCAAAAATGTTCCAGACATCTGGCTAACACCGGTGCAGAAAGACATGTGGATGCAATTAGTACAGATTAATTTTGGAAAATACCTACAATGTTTCATCTCAGGTTTTATTGCTTTACAACAATAGGCTTGCTGTCCAGCAGAAGTACCTATTGTACTGTTAGAAGAAAAGACTTTTTGTGTGTTCTTCAAATATTTAAGATTCGTTCAGTAGTTACGTAGTTGAAAACCGGGAAATGGCCCAACAAATCAGTAAAATGGACTTGTCCTTTTATTTTAATAATGAGGAGACCTGCCTTCAATTACTATTCTACCAGGGTCTGCTGAGGACATGGATGTTGTATTCCGAATGCAATGCCATTCTTAGTGTAATTAGCTAGTTAGTGTAAATTAGGGACTATTGTGTGTGTTTAGTGTAATTAGTCAGCTACGTAGTGCAATTCAGTACTTTAAACTTAGTTTGTTAGATAATGTAATGTGGAGAAACAAGGATAATTTGGCTGTACTGAATTCAATATAGCTACATATGCAGTAAGTAAATAAATAAGTTATGACTTCAGTAATGTTAAAAGAATGCCCTCCAGCACGAAATTGCACTAAAGAGTAAAGAAATCATATTAAACATCATAGTTGTATAAAAGTGCGAAGAACTTAGAAAAAATTACCGCATCACATATTAGAAAGAAGAGTGAATGATTAGTTTCCATCAAACTAATAGTGGTTAACTATGAAGCCCGAGACTTATAGTCCCTCCAGGCTTAAAATGGGGATGCACATAAACATTGTAGTTTGTATCACTCTGCCAAAAAATACATGGTTGAAGTTCTCTGCAGTCAGCTGTTTACATCTGACTTATCACAACCACCCTAATCTTTACTGCAGCAGTGCAGGGTTAGAAAAGCACTCTGCTCATATTCACTAAATCAACTAATTAAAGAAACTCCTAAAGGAAAGTTATGAAATATAATTCTGTGAGTAAAAAGTTACGTTAATCTGGTCAGCGGCACCCAGCTCAGAAGCAGAAATAGTCATATCACTTGAAGTCTCCAGTTTTATAACCAGCCTACCGTCAACTTGCCACATCTTGTCTTCTTGCATATAACATGCCTGATATCTGCTTGCCACATACCTGCTGTAACCTCAGACATTGCCTTCTCTGCTAACTGGCACACTTCTTTCAGCTCGAATTCCTTATTGTTCTTTGCCACGTAACATTTGACATACCCCTATGCAAGTTCAATGGGGTTTAATTTGTTGTGATATGGTGGCAATTGTAACATAATAGACCCGCTTTACTTGCTAAATCAACTACAATGTATTTCTTTTTGTCTTGGTCTTCTAGTGCTTTTGAAACTTTTGGTAGCTTGGTTTTTACAAGACTGTAATGAACAGCTGCAATTTTTTTTCTCTTTAAGCCAGTTTATAATTTGCTGTTTATGCCATGAACTATTGGGATGCTTACACATTCTAACAAAATGATGTAAGGCATCATCCATAACAATGACACTGTTAGCAACCAGTTTACCCAGTATTCATTCAAACCATTCTTTAAACACTTCCCCATTCATCTCCTCGTGATAACTGTTTGATTCAAACATTAAAAATCCATCATTAAGAAACCCATTATCACTTCCAATATGCAAAATGATGAGGCGCTTACCTTTGCCAGCTTGACTTTTTAAACCTTTGTAGAGCCCAGAGAAAATTATGCCTTTCTTTGACTCTACAGTTGTGTCTGTTCAAGCCTTTGAAATGACATGTCCCTCATTTACCCAAGTTTCGTCTAAGTAACAACTTGTTTGCCTTTCTACACAAAATTGTCTTGCAGATCTCAGGTAAGGTCTTCTCAACACCACAATTTCTTTCCGGTCAATTATTACGTTGATTTTGTTTCTTTTCGAAAACTGAAAACCGATGTCTTTCAGCAAAATGTGGAATGTGGTTTTCTTAAAATTTGGAAGATTTGGTTCACTGTTCCTAAAGCAAAAACCTTATTTATAGTAGGAGATTTGTTGTGTAAAAAGAAATTGTGCACTTTTAAGCAATTATCACTCTTAACAAAATCATCCATTTGCCCTAAAGCACTACACTTCAGATGCAGTTTAGTTACATCTTTCACAGCCAGGGTGTCATAACGTTGAAAGAAAAAAGTAAACACATTTAATACAATAGTCTTCTAACCACTTTTGAGAGGCATTCCACTCTTATGTTTCTGTACACTACTCTGAGGAAGAGAGCACACAGCCATATTGGCTTAAAGCATGCACATTCAATACTAATAGGACGAGCAGCAGAGCATCACTTTGCTGCAGTATACCCATACAATATGGAAAGTACTGAATACAGCAAGACAATATGTGGAAATAAAATATTTAAGCTCATGTTTAAATTTCCTTTCATGGAAGTGTTGAAAAGAGTCTTGTAATAAATTAAATTTAAGGATGAGTCAATTAATGACACTAAACAACACTTACTTTTAAATTTGCCGGAATATGTTTGGGAGGCTACTTTTCTCCATTGTCAACTGGACATCGACTGGTTAACTGTGGTGTAGCTGGCCTTATTTTGTCAGAGTTTTCCTCGAGTTCTTTAGTATCATTTAATGAGTCACCCTTAATTTTAATTCATGTTTAAATGTTATAAAATCTGAATTAAGGTATTTATTCACCCTGTTCCTCACCTGAATGCACTAAAAGTATAATAGATATTTATCTATAAAAATGCTTTTTTTTAAACATCCTCCAGCGTTAAGTCATATCCGATGATGAATGAAATGCATGAAATGATGCTCAAATGAGCCCAGGATCCATAAAGCTTAGAGTTACCTGACATTCGTCTTTCAGAATAAGGGAAAACTCCCGGAAAACTTATCCAGATAACTCACCCTGACCGAGATTTGAATATGGGACATCTTGAATGTGAGGCAGGCACTCTACCATCTGCACTATACAGGCGAGCAATGCTTAAGTTTTGGCATATGAGGTGCATATAACACATTTAATATAAGCTCTCTAAATATAAGTACTATATAAATGTAAAAGGCGTAGTCAGTTATTTGATGAGTTATTCTTTTAACCAACTGAATTCTACACTATGAGGTGTACCAATGTCTCCAAGGAAATGTTGACTATAACAATAGAGGTAGATGGCAGTGCTTATTCTGAGGGCCCATATGTAAACAACAAACTTATGACTGAAAATATGGATGAAAACCCCAAGGAAACTTTAATCTGAGCCAAAAAAAAAGTAGGAGCTGTGCCAATAAAATCTCAGCAGTAGTATGAGAAGAAACATATTGCTTTTGCTGTTTCCCTTGTAAATGAAGATGTGATACTGACTTATTTACACGAAAAATCAAAGCTACAGGTTTCAATAATAACTTAGGACCTAGGCCACCAACTACTATTTTTCAGTGAGTCAACAATTTGACAATTGCTTTAAAAAATTACATAGCATAATATTGTTACTGAGGGATCAATAAGTGCATCTGCCCTATTACATTTGCTTATTCTAATTATAATAAGATTAGCATATGTCTTCAATACTTCTAGTAATGTGCTGACACTCGTAAAATATGTAGAAGGCACCTCCATTTCATCAGAATAATTCCATTCAAAACAGTGACAGGTATAACAATAAAGCAAACAGAATGGATAGGATGAAAGCTGAAACAATTGCTTTAAGAGTATGACTGATATATCCATCTAAAGCTACATTATTCTTTTATTAAAATATTTAACAATTATCAATATAAACACATACAGAGTTATGTTACTTTCTAAAATAAATGTAGCTATACTGGCATTTTAATTTGTTCAATGGATGCAGTCTCCTGCACCAGTGATTAAGCCAACCTGATCAAAAAGTTTTGTGTTACTTTATGAGAATGATATTTCAAAGAAACAAGTACTTAAAGAAATGAACTGAACTTTTAAACAATATAACTTTTAAAACTTTAAAACACTTTTGTTGCAAACAGCTTACTTAAATGTAATTTGAAAATAAACGGTATGTAAACACTTAACACTTCTTAAGCAGAACAATTGTATATATAATACACTGCACTTCACTGATCAATTATTGGTTTTATGTCAAAGTTTGCAGCAATGCGACTCTTTCGAGGACGAACCATCAATGGCTTTTTTGTCACAATGCTACCTGTTGCTTGAACATTTTGGTTTTCCTGAAAGAAAACAGAAATTAAAGGAAAATTTTACTGACTGAATGATGATAGATTTTTCCTTTTAGTTTTAATTTACACTAATTAAGAACTCATTAAAAATATACATCACCCTAACCATCTTTTTGCTGTATTTCAGCTAGTACCACTGTCTTCAAGAATGATGATTTTATTTCTAGTTACTCTATAGATAAAACGAACAAAATTACTTTTTAGTAAAACAAGAGAGTAAACATATATGTACATAACATTACATTTCAGGCAGATCTGCAGCATTTTATGTATTCTGATGCTTCTTGGACTCTTAAATTTCAATCAATTTCAAACAAATTACACTCACTTAGCATTTAATAACATTTGTTTATGCAATCCTAGCATTAAAGCATACTTATTATGATGTAAATTGTGTGCAATTGGCCCTATTGTGAACTGACATAATTATCTAGCAATAAGTATGGGCTGATCTAACCATTTTTCAGATCACCATCAACAAAACTTTTCATTTTTTTTGTAAACTTCTTTGGCTTTTGTGGAATTAATAAAACCATATACAACCATATTTTCAATACAATTTCTTGTATAATTATCATCCAGTTTCCTTTAAAAATGAGCAAATCAACAAAATAGCATTTCCTTAGCAAATATATTACTCATTCCTATGAGTAAGGAATATGATACAACTAAGCACAAAATTAATATAATTTTGAGTCAAAAGAAATTAATTACAATATAATTCACATTGCAGAAAACAATGGTTTCAGTACTGAATTGGTAAAAAGAAAACTGATTAATTCAAAAGACAACAAAGATGCAGCAAACAAGTAACTACTCTTTCCCCAATCAGTAATAAAACTTCATACAGAAAATGTACATATTATCCCAGAGTTACATACCCTTTCCAAAAAGTCTTCAAAGAGAACATTACTTTGGCCCCACAGAACAAATTCAGTGTGTGACACCTTTTGAAATCTTTTACATTGCAAAAACTAAAAGGAATTTGAACATTAGGCTTAAAGAGCATTTTAAGAACATCAGGAACAAAGAAATAGATAAATCAGCGAGCGTACCATTTTTGGAATGATAATCACGATATAGAACGAGAAATGCACTTATTAAAAAGTGTTCAGGGTCCAACTGTATTAACCATATGGGAAAAGATATTCATAAAGAAATATGAAGGAAAACTGTTTCATTTCGACACCACCTTTGAGGAGAATCCAAACTTCAAATTCATCAAGATGCCTCCAAGGAGTTCACCAAACCAACATTCAACAGTTGACATTAGCTGAGGATGTTAGGAAGATCCTAACGAAATGTGTTCTAGTTAAACACTAGAAATAAATGGAGCATTGAGTACTAGTTCAACTCAAAATTATATTAATATTACTTCATAAATTACATAATATCTTGTCTCGAATACATAACATTATATTTTGCAAATTTATTAGTTATTCTTACATAATTTAATGTTAGAAATGCATGAAACATTGTATGTGGTATGTATATCACCTTCATTGTGAACACTCATGAAAATCAGTGCATTAGCAACTGCTCATATGTTGAACATTTACTCGTCACAATAACCAAAATTACACACTAGCTAGAGGAACAACAATTATAAAGTACTTTCACTTATATCTTTGTCATATTTGTATATCCATGTGATTGTTTTGAAAATCCAGATTTTATTTATTTTTAATGGACCTCAAGATAACTAGAAATCGTCATGGTGTAGATTTTGGAATATACAGGAAGCCCACACACATAGATAATTACATAAAGAAAAATGAATACAACCCAGTGTCACATCAACTAGCTGCCTTTAGAAGTCTAATTCACCGGCTATACAACATCCCACTGAGTAAGGATGAATTTTTGAAAGAACAACACATAAAAGACATAGCGGTATTAAATGGATTCAACCCAGCCATCATAAGGAACATGATGAAGAGGAAAGAAAAACTGAAGATAATATCAAAAAATACCACTCTCACACCACTTAATAACACAAATTGGCAATATAGAAATTTCACCTACCATCCATGGGCTTTTAGAAAATTTGAACGAATCTTCAAAAGACTAAACTTAAAACTAGCACCCCAAAACAAATTCAGTCTGAGGAACCTGCTAAATAAACCACTGAAAAATACAATCCCCAACAATTTGAAATCAGGAATTTATCAGATTAATTGTGAAACCTGTGAAAAAAGCTACATAGGAAAAACTAAGAGAAACTTGTTAACCAGGCAAAAAGATCACCAGAGGAACATTAAGTTGAAACAAACAGAAAAATCTGCAGTTTCACACCATTTTTGGACAGAAAACCACAACATTGGCCACAACATTAAACTGTTAAAATCTTTAAGTACACCCATAGAATTGGATATTTGGGAAAAAATATTCATAAACAAAAACCGTGATAAAGTTATAAATTTTGAAATCCCGGCATTAGATGAAGTATTAAAACTTAGTGCCCCTAACACCAGATGGCAGAGTGATCGGAGCTCCGTAGTAGTGGAAGAAGAGGGAGGTTCATTTAGTCACCAAACAGCTGAGGATGAGATCGAATGATCTTGAAAACGTTCCAATTATACAACAACAAGTAAGTGAAGACTGAGTGTAAACATAGTGACTCATAAATTCAAACTTAAATAGCTTTATTACTGTTTTAATTTGTGAATACATTTAAAGGGAACCTATGAAACTTGACATTTTCAAGTGCATGCTGATGGATCTGACAGGTGTAAACTATGCAACAAATGAAAATTACAATTTCAAATTTCAGCACATGAGATTTAATTTCCAATTACCTAAAATCATCCTTGTTGCATCTGTGTGGTCACAGCCAGATGTGTAATTCACAAGATCACTTGAGTCAGCAAATCAGTAAGTAAAATAAGACAGAAGTTAACTAAAACAAACCTAAGCATGTACCTTCAGGTCCCTTGCCACTTCCACATAGAAATACTTTGTGCACACATACACAATTCCTATAGCAATTAGATGTGTAAACCAGGTACAATATGAACATAAAACTAAACGATCTGAATTAGGATTGGAGAAGTGATATTAACAGAATAACAGAATATTATTTCCTATGCAAACCATCTGTTTTGCTGCAGTATGGTCATTGATATACTCAAATCAATTCATTGTTTGTGAGTGTGATAATGAGCAACTGTGTCTTCAGCAATCATAAAAACTAGAAAAGACAAACCTTTAAACATTTGAAAGAGGCTGATCAATGCAACAAGATAAGTAGTTTTATGATAGTTTTGCATCATTCTAAGTGTTTAGATGATAAGAATAGCAACAATAGTAATAGTCTTTGCTTACCTCTTCCTGCAATGACAGGTTTGCACAATATCTATCCTCTACCTGCCTAAAGATATGCAGAGGTCATAACAACAGCAAAACAGGACTCCAGTGAAGTTGTACAGAAAATAAAACTTTTCATGTTATACAGGTTGTCCCACCACCTAACTCTGCGACCTCAAATATCTCCGAAATTAAACAAAATATGAAAATTCCAATTGGCCAGGGAATGTACCTATGTTACGGACTCCACAATGAGAAGGTATGCACAATCCATAAAGGTAAACAAATAACACTTCTAACACCAAGTTGCATTTTTTTAAATGCAACACGTATGTTTATTCTAGCAAAATGACAACTAGAGCTACAATTAGTGATAGCACACTTGGTTCCGCTTTTCTAAACACATTTACTAGTGTCCTATAGTCCTCAGAAACTTCATTGTTGTGCATTACATCCGGCATGGAAAATGCACCCACAAATCACCAATAGCATCTTGTCCGACGAAACCATGTCACTTTAACAGATATTCGAAGTGCCCTCCATTTGCATCAATATACTTTCAAAATTTGATAACAAGAGAGTGTTGCACGGATTGCAGTGTTTCTATTGATATTGCCACATATGCTGCGCTGATACGATGTTGCATATCCTCTACTGTTGTTGGCAGTTCATGATACACTCTTTCACTGTGCCCCACAGAAAGAAGTCTAATGGCATAAAGTCTGGGGACCAAGATGACTGTCACACAAAACCTCCCTGCCCTATCCACCTATGTGAAAACTTCACATCCACAAAGTCTCTGGAAACTTGCACATAATGTGCAGGACATCCATCATGCTGAAACCACATTGATAAATGCATTTCCAATCACACATCCTCCATGAGGAGGGGTACAGTGTGTTGCAGAGATGATGCATATCACTGTTCGTTTAATATTCCCTGATAAAAATAGGGACCTAAAATATGATTACCAATGATACTGCACCAAATATTGACACTCCACTGTCATTGATGAGCAGCTTGGTGAAACCAGTGGGGATTTTGCACAGAACAGTAGTGCATATTCTGCTGATTCACATGACCATGACTTGTAAATGAAGCTTCGTCCGTAAACAATGTATTACTTAGGAATGCTGGACTACCTTGCAACTGCTGAAGTGCAAAACAACAGGATACAATGCGGGATTCAAAGTCGTTCCTGTACAGTTCCTGGTGCAGTGTGATATGGAGCGGATGAAACTGATGCTTTTGCAAAATTCTGCTCACACTACTGCGGCTTATTCCAGAACCTTGTGCACTTGACACTCACCTCAGGATTGTGCGCTACAGCAGACAGAACAGCAATTTCATTTCGAGTGCCAGTTGCTTTCTTTGTACGTTGTCACTTTGTGGGAGCCCAGCTTCCTGTTTCCTTGAGTTTCGTACGGATGTTGGCAATGGTACGAGGCAAAGGACACTGTCGATCTGGGTAGCGTTCAACATACAATGCCATAGGTGTGGTTGCATTTTTGTGACACTCACTGTAAATTAAAATAATATCCAGGTTTTCTTCATTACAGAAGGCCGGCATAATGACGGCAACTATTACACGCCACACAAAAACACAGTTTAATGTGTCATTATGGAAAGCAATATCCAAAAACTTATGTGAATTATGTTACAGTATGACGGCAGACCAGATCAGGAGACACAAGTACACTGAAGCTAGAACGTGCTGAGCTGATACTGGTTTACATAGAATAAAAAGAAGTATTTCAGAAAGTGGAAACTGGTTTGTTTACAGCAGGCTACAGGCCAGTGCAATCAACCCCTGCTCTGAGCACAGAAGTACATGTGTTGCATTATGTTAGAAATGGTGGCGCCATTGCCATCAACAACCACGTATTTAAAAGCAACACCTTTATAGATTGTGCATACCTTATCATAGTGTGAGCCCCTGACATATGTACATTCCCCAGGCCAATTTGAATTTTCATATTTTGTTTCATTTTGGAGATATTTGAGATCGCAGAGTTAGGTGGGACACCCTGTATAAAAGAAATGTGTACAATAAATAAGGGAATAAATCATGTAAAAATAAATATGATGATTAAATATTAGGATGCTCCTATTGCCTCCAACGAGTATACTAAACCAACATTCAGTAGTCAACATTAGCTGAAGATGTTAGGAAGGTCCTAACGAAATGTGTTCTAGGTAAACACTAAAAATAAATGAAGCATTGAATACCGGTTCAACTCAAAATTATATTAAATATGAGGAATTAAAAATTGTGTACTACGTTTGCAACATACTCTAAACAGAATATCCTATATTTTTTATATATTTACACTGCCAGACAGTTTAAACTCACTAATCTGTATTTTACATTCTCTATTTATTGTTACTGATTCCATTAAAATTATAAATTCTTACTTATATTATTTCAAAATGTTTGAAAGCAAATGACAGTATGTTTTATAGCAAGTGCTTTAAACCTTCTTGTATAGATTTACATTGCATTTAACCTATGAAATCATCTGAACACTCATAAGTGCAATATACTTCTGAATGCTAACTTCTGCACCAAGTTGTGCCATCTGGATGGCTTAGTGAACGTGGTTTCGTTCATAAACACACATCAGAGTTATGTAAGAACTATTTGTACAATGAAGAAGAGGCGGGAGTGGTAAAATGCATGACCTGTATCTCCCAATATCTCTGGATCTAGATTCAATTGAACTTCTTTGGGAGGAACTTGACAGGAAAGCAAACAGGTGCTCTCTAATAATGTGGAAGTTCTACGAAAGTGTTTTATAAGCCTGGGATATGTAACTACAGAAGTGTTACAAAATCTGACTGCAAGGATGCCCCGAATTTGCAAAGCAATTACCAAAGAAAGAGGTGGTCATTTTGGTAAACAAAAACTTTGAACAATTTCTTCAGTGCATACCAAAGAGACTATTTCCAGTAGAAATTCATTTGATTATAATTTTAAAAATTTTACTTACCATCCTTGGGTTAATAAACATTTTCAAACTTTTTTTTTTAAGAGTTTGGTATAACTTTAGTTCCTCATAATAAATATAGTATTAAAAATTTACTATATTTCTCTAAAAAAGTTAAAATTCCTAATAATAAAAAAAAATCTGGTATTTACCAATTTAATTGTTTAGATTATGATAAAGTTTATATTGGAAAGACAAAACGTAATTTTGAAACAAGAACGAAATAATATTTTCATAACATTAAGTATAAACACACTGATAAATCGGTTATAGCAGAACATTTTTGGTCATTTAACCATGAAATAAATCCTGAAGTTAAATTATTAAAACTATTAAATGGTCCGATAGATTTAAAGGTTTGGGAAAAATTATTATCTTAAAAAAATAAACACTGTGTAATGAATTCTGAAATACCAGCAGTCGATTCTGTTTTAAAGTTTATTTCATTTTCAGATTTTGGTAGTACTGGCAAAAACATAGTGAAATAGTGATTGTAACATTGACGAGGTTGTATGAGCTGATGATGTGAATGAGTTTTCATGAAATCGCGATCTGCATCAATTAATAAGAAAATTTTCATTATTTTCTTTTAAGATAAGTGAAGTTTTATGTTACAAATTATTATATTTGTATAGTATTTGTTGCTTCACTATAACTAGTTTAATATTTTACGTATTTATTAGAAATACATTATTTATGTGAATGATTTTTGTATAGTTCATACATTTGCACAGAAGTTTGTTGCAGAGTAAATTAAGTATCTGAACTTAACTATGTTTATATAAACAGCACCAATAAAGGAGTGACCTAACATTTTTGTATGGTGAGTAAACTTTCTGTTGCTAGTGTATGTAGAACAATTGAATTATTTTTTTCAATATTATACAGTTTGATTCTAGCTTTAATCTATTTTAACCATGTGCATATTTGCAAACAGCATTGCCCAAAGGATTATATCCCGTAATGCTTTAACTCCTGCCAATTCTAATTCTTGTGAGAAATTTGCATATAAATCCAGTGTCAGAATGCAGGACTAAACTACAGAGATAACTATAAAGGAATATATGACACAATTACCTTATTAATGTTATCTTTGCTCTCAGAAATTTTTAAGTTTTGTTCAATCTCTTGAGTTAGATCTACTTCTTGAGCTTGTTGTGGAGAGCTTTGAGCTATACCGCCAGCCTTATTTCTCTGTTGTTTAACAGCTTGCAGGGGCACAAACTGGCGCTGTAATTCCTCTACAGAAGGCTTTGGCACCTGTGAAATCAAATTTTTTAAGTAGTGGTAGTAGTAATGGTAATGGTCATAGTCATGATGGCATTGCTGGTGGAAGAAGAGACTATTTCTTTAACAAGCATTTTAACAAATACAAGAAGTACATCCAAACATTTATAAATGAGTGAGACTATGTTTAATACAAATAGGTGGACACTTGTGGAGATCTATAAATGAGGCCCAAATGACCTTGTTGTTGACGGGCTCTAAAACACCACACACTCACTCTATAAATGAGCAGCAGAGGAAGTCAGACATATGTGGAAGATGCTCTCACAAGTGAGAAGGAAACACTATTAATTAGCATGACAAGGAGAGATACAACTGACATGGTGTTAGCACAACTACAGGAATTACAGGACTTTTTAGTAGGAGAAGAGAGTAATGAATAAAGGTGTTCTACAAGTAGGAATGAGGAAAGATGACAAAGGAGAAATAATCAAGAAATTGGACCTAATTATTATAAAAGTTCATCCTCTGCTGTGGCTTAGTGGGCTAAGGCATCATGCTTTGGTTCCCAGGCACAGAATGAAGCCCGAGATTGATCCCACCCCTGGGGGTGTAGATTTTAAGTCCCAGGTATAGGACTGGTGCCCCCTCAGCATCGAGAGGAAATTGAGGAGCTTATGATATGTAAAGCGGTCTTAGTCAAGAAAACCAGCTTTCCAGCTGGGAGTGCCGAGATGTTGACCACATCTCCTCCCCATATCGGTTGGATGATCGGCCACTTCTACTTTGCATATAAGGGCATGAAGCCAGCAGTGAGTTGTCAGGCCTTGGGTCCTCTATGGACTGTCATGCCATGGGTTATTATAAAAATTGAAAACATAAAAAGACGACTAGAGAACTTACAGGATAGAAATGGAAGATACAAGTAAGTTATATCAAGAATTGAAGGGAGAGCAGAAATTTATGTGAGAAGAGAGATTCAAGAACTACTAGAAAGAAGACTGGAGTTAGAAGCAAGTAACTATGAAATGCAGGAAAAGTTTAGAATTGGAAGCAGGAGTTGAAAAAGTAACATTTTGGCAAAATTTATAAATATGCAGACAACTGTCAAGGTGTTCAAGTGAGCAGGAAGTTGAAAGTATTAGATTATTTATATAAACAAGAACTTGAATTATGTATAGATGGATTTATTAAAAAGATTAATAGAATAAAGGAGACACAAGCAGGAACAAGGTAATTTAGTTTACATTTGCAATTTTAAACTCTGTGTAAATGCACAAACAGCAGGAGGAATGAACAGACTGAAAGATACTGAGTTAGAAAATCAGCAAAATCAGGAGAGAACGAAATTGGAGACGACAACACTTGTCTGCATCATGTGACCAGACAAGAGTACATGGAGAGAACAGATTTAGGCAGAAAAAATGGGATGAGAAGTGATCGGGGTGATGGGACTTATATGAAAATTACAACTAAAAGCAAAATGAAAAGGCAGAAAGATTATATTTGTAAAAGGGAGAATAGAATAGCAGCAGTTAATAAGGGTAAAATTATTAAATATCCAGAATTAGGCAAAAGATAAGCTTTTAGAAAGTTAGAACCTGTGCATCATGTAACTAGACAGATTAAATGGAGGGATAGATTTAGGTAGGAATACTAGAGGAAGGATAAGAGGATTCCATTTATAAGCGCACTCAATGATAATTTATTGGTCTAACATATACAAACTGTGTGTAGGTAAACTTTGAACGATAGAATCAGTACGAAAAAATTAATGGCATAAGCCGGGATTTAAACCACAGAACTTCCCCTCTACATGTGGTTGCTCTACCAGGACAATGTGAGTCCAGTTGGAGAATGTAATGTCATACTGGAATTTTGCCACGGTAGCTCTATGGTAGAGCAGCTGTGACTACAGCAGAAGATCCATGGTTCAAATCCTGGCTATGGCATTAAATTTATCAATTCTGATTCTATCTTTCAAAGGATTGGTGTCTGACAATATAACAGGGCAAATTAAACAAAATTAAAGTTATTAATTTTTAGATGAGTCGTATTTATTACACATCTGCTTCACTTTCGTACCTATTTTGAGAAATAGGTACGAAAGTGAAGCAGATGTGTAATAAATACGACTCATCTAAAAATTAATAATTATTTCGCTTCACTGTGGTGTTCCAATACAGTTAAATCTCGATATAAAATTAAAGTTAATCAGTAAAACTATTTGTAGTAGGTTTATTGACACTTCGTCACTTATGTTTTTATATTATCAGGGGATTAGTTTCGGAAGCCTTTGCCTCCATTTTCAACCTCTCTCCAACTAGCATCTATTGTCGTCTGCTCTACTCTCTCTGGCGGTGGAACTATGAACTTCTTTGTCAAATTATCTACTGGTGGGATTTCAAAGTTCATTACGCGGTCCTTATTTTTCCATATGAATATGTTCTCCCATATCAGCTTATTTTGGTTTATCACTCCTTTTTATAATAAACCAATAATAAACTCACAAGATGGGAGAACATATTCATATGGAAAAATAAGGACCACGTAATGAACTTCAAAATCCTACCAGTAGATAATTTGATAGTTCCACCGCCAGAGAGAGGATAGCAGATGACAACAGATGCTAGTTGGAGAGAGGTTGAAAATGGAGGCAAAGGCTTCCGAAACTAGTCTGTCGATAATATAAAAACGTGATGAAATGTCAATAAACTGACTACAAATAGTTTTTCCGATTAACTTTGACATCACTGTTTACTAAATTCCTCCAATCACACATAAAATTAAAGTTGACATCACTGGAAGTTATTTTCCGGCTGTTATGCCGTGGTCTGCTGGCGATAGAGATACCAGACATTTCGTCTACTTCTGCGGTAGACATCTTCAATGGCACAGACGAAGTCTGCTTGGGGAAGGTTTCGCTGAGTCTGATGCGTTGGCCGTCTGTGCCGCTGCATTTAAGCCGGGAGCGCTGCCCGCTAATTGGACCGGGTGACGGATGGCAGGCGGGGGCAGGGCTTCTTCTGTGGGGCTACTCCGTTCTGATTGGCTCGCATTGTTTTCTGCTGTTGTGTAATGTTTCCTACCTTCGATGACTGGGTACCAGTTACTGTTGAGTTTTAGAGCCTCTTCTTTCTTATTAAAATTGATGGGATGCTTATAAATTTCTATGGCTTCTCGCTGTAGTCTGGAATGATAGTGTACTATTGATGAAAGGATATTAGTTTCCTGGAACTTGATGGTTACTAATCTCCATGGAGGTTTTTTATTGAGTAGTACCTTAGGGTGAAGCTCACACTCCTGGCTGTGCCATCCCAGTACAGCTGGGGTAAGTCCATAAATGGATTTTTCCTCCACTTAAAAAAAAAAAAAAAAAAAAAAAAAAAAAAAAAAAAAAAAAAAAAAAAAAAAAAGGCCAACGCATCAGATGCAGCGAAACCTTCCCCAGGGAGACTTCGTCCGCGCCATTGAAGATGTCTACCGCAGAAGTAGACGAAACGTCTGGTATCTCTATCGCCAGCAGACCACGGCATAACAGCCCGAAAATAGCTTCCAGTGATATTGACTCCAGCCGTGAAAGCCTACGTTCACTTAAAGTTGACAGCCGTATATGGGGGAAATAGAATATCTGCAATTTATAACGGTAAAGCTATTAAAGATCAATTACCAAAACAGATGTTTTAGGAAGCTAAACCCATTTGAACCAATAGACAAAGGAAAAAGTGTAAGTGAAAAAGTAATTCAGTTAAGAAAAAGCTAAGCAGCAGATGCAAAAAAAAAAAAAAAAAAAAAAAAAAAAAAAAAAAAAAAAAAAAAAAAAAAGTGCTGGAGTAAAGTGAAAACAAAGGAATGGAGAGCTACACAATCGACAAAAGAAAACTGGAGTATGCGGAGAATGGATTAAAGGGTGGTAAAACAGCACATGTCAATTATGTCATTTTGTTAAGTCTGTAAGTATGTACTGTAGAGGGCTATCCATAAGATATAAGGGCAAAGACAGAGCGAGGAATAGCCCGGGAGGTTGACATAGCATTTCAATTTTAGATGAATACATGAAAGATTATATGTGTTTGGAGGAATTTAGTAACAGTGACGTCAAAATTAATCTCAAAAACTATTTGTAGTTGGTTTATTGATATTCGTCACTTACTTGTTTATATTAATGAGAGACTAGTTTCAAAGGCATTCGCATCCATTTTCAGTCTCTTTCCAACTGGCATCTGTTGTCTGCTCTCTCTGGTGGTGGAACTATGAACTTTTTTGTCAAATTATCTACTGGTGGGATTTCAAATGGAGGCAAATGCCTTTGAAACTAGTCTCTCATTAATATAAACAAATAAGTGACGAGTATCAATAAACCAACTACAAATAGTTTTTGACATGAAAGATTGTTGAGATTAATTGATTTGTGAAACTAACTTCACTTACTTGGATTTAAACATAGAACATGTTTCAGAAGCTATTTTTTCCATTATCATGCTGGGTCAAACTGGCAACACTGGAGAAGGATTACAGATGGTGTCAACTGGTTTTCTGGTAATGAAGCTGTTAAGGTTGTTCAATGGTCGGATTTCAAAATTCACTACAAATTACTTCCTTTTGATGAGATGGATGTTTTCCCCAACTTTTAATTCTACTGACCTTAAGAGTTCCATCACCAGGAAACCAGAATAAACCACTTCCACAACCATCACCTTAAATCCTGTTTCCAATGTTGCCAGTCAGATCGAGGCAAGGATAGAAGCCATAGCTTCTGAAACATGTTGCACATTTAAATTCATATAAGTGAAGTTAGTGTCACAAAGCTGGCTCAACCATTTTTTAAGTATTGTTTCACTTCACCGTTTCAAACTTATAATCATAAAATCAAAGGTGAATCCTATATTTTATATCTCATTAAAATTCTTCAAGGCGACACTTTGTAAATAATTTCAAGTGAATTTGTAAATAACTTTTTCTGACTTGTCCTGTATCATGGTACCTATGTATTATCAACACGATGGATAAAATACCGGCCCGCCTGCCCTACAACACAAAGCACTGGTTGTTTGTGATAATTTGCATTAGAAACAGCCATTTTCATTTCTTTCTTAAGCAATTTTAGCACTGCCATTTGGAATGGGAAATGAACTGTGTGGAGTGAATGCTTAAATAAGCAAAGGGTAAATAAAGCTGTTTTCCCATGATAAAGGAAAACCCTAGAACAAACCTTACCAAAACTGAGTTTCAATCACTGTTCCTCTGAGTTATGAGGCAGGCATACTAACTACTCCAGCACAACAAAAGTGGATTAGGAAAAGTTTTGTAGCAATCTAATTCTTTAGTAAGTGAATGTGCATAGCAATAACTGAAAATTTAATTGCACTTACCACTTGCCTATGGTAAAAAGAGAATGTATTTCATTTCACTAAAACGTCTGATATCTGGATTTCACCTAAATATATATGTTTTGAGATCACTGAACCTAATGAAAGAACTTTGTGTGGGTCTCTCTGTAAATAGATATCTCAAAAACAAAAGGTCAGATAAAAACTCAACTTCATTCTTAAGTTCAGGAATTTCTAAGGATGTAATACTCAAGAGTTTCCCAGCAAGAGTATCTTTCAAATGAAAAATGTTTTCTTATCTTTTATTTTCTCAAAATGGCTCTACCAGTACTGATTAAAACTTCATTTTCTAAGATATCATTTATAAGAATAAATATGTATATCTCGAACATTCTATAGAGAACTTGTCAAGTCCTCTTCATTCTAAATTAATTTTGTATAACTTTTTATTACAAGTAAACCATAAGAAAATTATACTTCTCAAAATATAATTCTCCTTAAAACAAAGGTCACTTTTTAATACCATTAAACACTTTCAAGATATTCACTGACTTTTTATTTTGAATTTTTGAGTATTTCAAGTGCTAAGAACACTTTTGCTTTTCACAATGTTGCGCATGAGTATGGAATTTGAAAACCAGAATATAGCAACATATTTTATTAGGATTTGAGTGCTGCTTCAGCCTCTTTGATATGCAAATTTGTTAATACATGTCTAACAAGTTAAACAATATTACAATATTACGAGGATCAACTGATAAGTTATGGGCCTCATATTAAAAAAAAAAAAAATTCTTTATTCCTCAACATAATCACCACAAAAGCTAATACATTTGTCATATTAGTGTTCTAATTTAATTAAACCATCTCTGCATGCGATTTATCATGGTCCTCAAAATGGCTGTTTACTGCATCAATGACCTCACTGCTGTGAAATCTTTGTCCTCCAAGAAATTTTTTGTGGTTTAGGAACAGGAGGTAGTCACTGAGTGCTAGATCTGGCAAATAGGGTGGATGCTCAAGCAATTTGCATTTTTAATTCACACATTTTTCCCATTGCGATGACTGAAAGATGGGCCGGAGCACTGTCATGAGAAAATAAGATCTGTTTCTTTGCCAAATGAGTATGTTTCTGTACACCTCATCACTCAAATGTTGCAGTAAGCTTGCATAGCAGTCACCAGTGATACTTTTACCCTTTTCCAGGGAATCAATAAAAGTAATTCCTAGTACATCCCAGAAAACACTCGCCATAACCTTGTTAGCTGCCAAATTGACTTTGCCTTTTTTGAAGTTCACTCACCAGGCGCAATCCACTGTTTTGACTGTAATTTATTTTCTGGAGTGTAGTGATGTGCCCAAGTTTCATCCATGGTAATAAGCTGTCTCAAAAATTCACTGGGATTTTTACAGCAGAGCTCCAAATTCTTAACAGAAACAGTTTTTCTTTGCAACTTTTGATCAGGTGTCAACAAAAGTGGCACCCATCTTGTACCGACCTTGTGAAAGCCAAAACATTACTTAAAATATTAACTGCACATTCTTTTGATATGTTTACAGCCTCTGCTATCTAAAGCAACTTTAATCTGTGGTGTTCCAGTATTAAACAATGCATTTTTTCAATGAGCTCTGGAGTTAGGACCTCCACAGGGCATCCAGAGCGAGTCTCAGCCAGTAGTAGCGCTGTCGGAATTTGTCAATCGTTGGGTTTGCTCCCAGGTGTCCTCCTGAAGTACCGGCGTGCACTTGCTCCAAGACTTCTGGGACCTTACTCCGGGGAAGTACCAACTGCTATCACTGCATCTTCCCATCGGCTGATTCCCATACCTCTGGTCGAAGGAGGCCCAGGTCCTTGGTCCTGCGGGTCCAGGAGTAATGGGAGTAGAACCTCTGGCATAACATAACCTAACATAATAACATACTTGGAACAGTACGCCCTCTTTGGTCTTTAGCGAGTCCCATTGGGCATAGTATGACATATACGCAGCGCTTCTGGGTGTGATGTCCTTCCAGGTCAGTCTTGTCCTTGCCTCCACTTCCCTCCAGAGTAGCCCCAAGTCGGCATCCGCCAGCTGCTCCCTCCTCAGGCCTGTGCTATCCCAAACGTTTGCAGGCGCTGCTGTTACCACTCTAAGAGCTGCGGCACACACCTTCTCTTCCACTCTTGTGCATTGACCGCACTCTTCTGGGCAATCTTAATGACATGGCATCTGCGTTGGCGTGGCTCATCCCTCTACGATGTTCGGAGATGAAGTCTTACTCTTGCAGCCTCTGGACCCAATGGGCTGTCTGGCCTTCCAGGTTTCTAAAGCTAAGTAGCCAGGGTTAGGGCGGAGTGGTCAGTCCTCAGGTGGAATGGCTGATCGTACAGATAGTTCTGTAAGTGCTCCAAGGTCTTCACTACCACCAGCAGCTCTTGCCGGGTTACGCAGTAGCTCTTCTCTGCCTTGGACAGTGTCTTGCTGCAGTAGGCTATCAGCCGCTTGTGGCAGTCCTGGACTTGGGATAGGACGCCTCCAATGTAATGGTCGCTGGCATCGTTGTTCACAATGAAGGAGCCGCCTGTTTGTGGGAATCCCAAATAGGAGCACTGCAAAGTGTCTTCTGCAGCTGTTGGAAAGCGCCTTCGGCGTCCTGCGTCCACAGCTAAGGCCGGTGTTCTTCTGTCAGGCAGGTGAGGGGCTTGGTGATGTTGGAGAAGCCCTTTATGAAGTGGCGGTAATAACTGCATAGCCCCAAGAAACTGCACAATTCTCACTTATCCTTCGGGCGAGGTCAATCTCTCACGGCCTGTGTCTTCTCCGAGTCTGTGGCCACTCCGGTATGTGAAACTATGTGGCCCAAGTAGATGACTTCCTTGCGGAAGAGCTGGTACTTCGCGATCAGCTTCAGGTTGGTGGCCTGCAGTCTCTGTAGTATCTTGCTCAGGTTGTCGATATGGTCTTCGAGTGTCTTGCCAACGATGAAGATGCCCAGGTATAGCAAGCAGGTGTCTCTCATTACAGACTCCATGAGGTGTTGGAAGGTAGCTTGGTGCGTTGCAAAGACCAAAGGGCATAACAGTAAACTGCCAAAGCCCTTGGCCTTGGAGAATGCGGTCTTCTCCTTGTCTCTCGGGTCTAAATTCTAAGATTGAATATGAAATTTAATTACAATAATTATAATGTGATATATCCCTTTGATATTTCTGAATAAAAGGAAATTTTTCATAAATTAAAGAAGAAATCTTGTGACCCAGATAATATCCCAAATGAAGTTTTGATTGCCCTCCAGGATACTTTAATACCCCAACTGTGCAGTATTTACAATGATTGTTTATGGAGAGTATATTTTCCTGATTGCTGGAAAATGGCACGAGTTATCATCCTCAAAAAAGGCCTTGAAAAAGATCCGGCCAAACCCAAATCCTACAGACCAATTTGTCTGTTGAATTCCATGGGAAAAATTTTTGAACATTTAATTAATAAGAGAATTATTGAATTTAGATCTATGATTGGCATGAATAACAGACAGTTTGGATTTCAGAAAGGACGATCTACTGAGGATGCAATAACTGATATTATGGATTGTATAACCAGCTCTGCTCACAAGTATATTATTGCTTTATCAATTGATATATCTGGAACTTTTGATGACTTGTGGTGACCTTTCTTCTTTAACAGATTAAGAGTGCAAAATTATCCGCTGACATTGTATACATTGCTTTTGAGTTATTGTGAAAATAGAAGAGTCTATATGCAAGGAATCAATCAGAAGATTTGGAAAAATGTTACAAAAGGATGACCACAAGGATCAGTTTTAGGACCAACATTCTGGGATATAGTTATGGAGACTCTCTTAGAAGTATTTGAAAATGATGATAATGTTTTAAAAATTACCGCATATGCTGATGATGTTATCTTTTTGATTGCTGGAGAGTCAAGAGCACAATTAGAACTAAGATCAAATTTCTTAACAACCAAATTAGCTGAATGGTGCACCGAGTCCAAGTTACACATTGCCCCTCATAAATCAATGTACATGTTGGTAAAAGGAACATTAAAACGAAATCCTACTATTAAATACAATAATGAAAATATCAAACGTTGTAGAGATATCAGATATTTGGGTATTATTTTAGGTGAAAAGTTAAACTTCAGTAAACATACAGAGTTTGTCAGAACGAAGGCCGAAAGAATTATGCAGAAACTAGCCAGAATTGTTAACTCAAAGTATAAAATATCTTTAAATAATATCACAACATATTGTTACACTATTTTTGGATCAATAATTACATATGCAGCAGCAGTTTGGGCTCATAAATAATTCAACTTTAAGAAGGAAATTAAGAAGTACGCAACGAAAAATCTTATTACGTCATACTGGTGCAGTTTGTACAACTTCAACACAAGCACTTTTAATGGTAACAGGAATCTGGCCCATCGATTTCTTAATTAGATTAAGGGGAGCTGTTTTGGATGAAGAAAGGTGATGGTACTAAAGTGAAAAAGATTATTGGGGAAGTATGCGTTAATAAATCAGATATTAAGAAATATTTATTGAGTGAATGGCAAGATGAGTGGATAAATGCAAAGGTAGGAAGAAGAAGCTATGATTTCTTTCCGTCTGTAACTGAACGATTAAGGATCCAGCATGTCAAACCTACAAAGGGTTTAATACACTTTCTAACAGAACACGGACCTTACGGCACTTACTGGCATAAGATAAATAGGATAAATAGCCCCATGTGTAATATATGTCATGTAAGCGATAGTCCGGAACATGTTCTCTTTGAATGTCCTAAATATGCCGAACAAATTTCAGAGGAAAGGAGTGCATTAAGTGGAATTAATATATGGAATATAATTAGATCTCCAGATCTTTATAATATATTATCTAATCTGGCAAATACTGTAAGTGAATTAGCTTGGAAGATTCCACTAAATGAAGCCTTAACCAGACAAGATGTTCCAGCTGTTATTGAAGTAAGAAGATCCGAAAGAATCATTACCAACAGGACCAATAGAAATATTATTACCAACAATGATATATAAGTTGATAATTTATAAATAGTCAACAGAAGATGAAGTTATTTGGTTTCCTTGGAAAAATGCGACTGGGGAGAATGAAGGAGAATCAGACCGGCAAGACTACCTGATGAAGCCATGGGGATTTTAAACTGAGGCTTGATGAATGGCGCACTCTGCATTCCATATCATCCACCAGCTCGGACGAGGAGGAGGAGACTGAGCGATCCGGATCCTCAACCAAGGCCTACCCATGCATTATTCAACATGTACCAGCTCAGATGAGGAGGAGCATATATAGATGATCCAGGTCCACAACCAGAGTCCAGGAATAGCATCGTGTATTCATCAGTTCTGAGGAGGAGGAGGAGGAGGAGGAGGAGGAGGAGGAGGAGGAGGAGGAGGAGGAGGAGGAGGAGGAGGAGGAGGAGGAGGAGGAGGAGGAGTTTCTACATACGGCAGTTCAACATAGTGAAGTGTTTCAGTGATTTTTTCATTTTCTATAGTTTTATGGTGAATGGTGTTAAGGGGAGGGTAAACCCTTTAAAAGTGGTTTTTGTATTCTTAAAGGTTTTTATGTTTTTGATTTGGGAGGAGGCTTTGTCTCTCCCTTTTTTAGGGGAGGAATTTTTCCTCCCCGTTTTAAGTTTATTTTGAAGTAGTGGTGTGAAAGTGATGATGAAGATTTGGTGATATATTTTTGTTGTGGTGATAAGTGGATATGAAGAATAGGAGATGGTTTTTGGTGAAATTTTTTTTAAATTTTTGTTTGTTTGTTGATTTATGAATTTAAAGGGATGAAGTGTTTGTTTGAGTAGTAGAGATGGTTAATAGATAGTGTTTAAATGATTTGTGTTTTTTGTGATGTGATGTAGGATTGAAGTGAATTGTTTTAATTAGGAGGAGATGGATTTAAGATAAGGTTTAAAGGATTGTGGTTTTGTGAAGTTTAAAGGACTGAAGTGGATGTTTAAAGTGTTAGAGAAAGATTATGATAGTGTTTAAATGATTGTTTGTAGGATTGAATGTGGATGGTTTGATGTAGGAGCAGATGGATTTAAGATAAGGTTTGAAGAATTTAATTGTGGTTTTGTGTTTTTTTTATTATTATTTATTAAAGGATTGATGTGGAAGTTTGAATTGTTAGAGAATGGTTATTGATTGTTTGAAGGATTAAAGTGAATGTTTGAAGTAGAAGGAGGTGGATTTTTAAGGTTTCAAGGATTTTTGTGGTTTTGTGATGTTTAAAGATCTGAAGTGATATTTGAAGTGCATGTTTGAAGTTTAAAGGTTTAAATATTATTATGATTTATATATTATATTTTCAAAGTTTTAAGTAGGTGAAATGGATTTTGTTTTCATAGTTATGTTGTTAGAATGAAATGATTTATTTAATTTTTGAATGGTTATATGTTAATTATGGTTTGGAATTTGTTTTATATTTATATTTTGATTAAATTTATCAAGAAATATTAATATTTTTGGATATTTAAAGTTTGTGTTAATATGCGTATGTATGCTGTTATAGTTGAAAAATGTAATTATTATAGATGTTAAGTGTTTATTTAAATTAGAGTATTGAAAAATGGTGTATAAAGTAGTCTATATTGTCACCCAATTAGCGGAAGACAGGACCGGCGGCCGCTGGAAAGGACCCTAGGCAGCTGGGCCACACCCACTCATCAGTCTCTGTCACTAACTGAGGGGGAAGATTAGAGATGTCACTTGCGCGGGCGGCCCCTTCCCCCTTTCCCACGGCCATCTGGAACTTTCGGGTGGAAACTAGAGAAGTCGGGAAGAGACGGCGATATTCCTATAAAAAGGGGGTTGCAGACAGACAGACAGTCAGTCAGTCAGTCAGTCAGTCAGTGTTTGACGTGCTAGCGAAGGAGCGCCGTGTTAATGAACGAGAAGACTGTGCGTAATTGTGTACGTGCATCTGAACGGTAATGGACGAACTGGTGAATCGTAATTGTGTGCATTACGTAATTTTGTGTAATTGGCAAGTGTTCAACTGTAAGTCGGTGGAAATAAAGAACATTGTTGAGTTTGTGTAATTGGAATTTTCATTTCACGAGCCCACAAAGTCACAATATTTAAGATAATATGAATTTTTGAATGTTTATTTGATAAATGATGTTAATAAGATTGTTCAGATATATATTGTTTGTTTTATTATAATGTTTTTATCTGTTTATATGTATTCTAAAGTGTTCTGAGAAGTTATAAAATCTTTAAGAATTCATTTTGTTTTTAATGTAAAAGGAGTGTTTAAAATTTTTGAAATGTTTGAAATTTAAAAATTTAAAATGTTTGTATTCATGTTTTTGGTTAAATTCAAAAAAAAGTTTTTTTTCTTTTTTTTAATTTTATAGATTTAGAAGATGTTTTTAATGTAATATAGAATGTATTGGTTACCAATACATAATATACCGGATACCGGTATATGTAGTTTAATAGTTGTTTTTAATTTAACTGGACACCAGTTAAATGAATACTGGATTCCAGTATTATGTTTTATTTTGATAACTGGTAGCATGTTTTGTATTTTATTTATTTTTAAATTTATTTTATTTTGTTTTATTATCTGAGAAATTATTGTAAATTGTAGATTTTTGTAGATTTTTTTAATTTTAATAAATAGGAATTTGGAAATCATGTCCCGGGATAAGAAATTAAGAACCGGGATAGGGTTTTCAGATGTTATTTATTTATTTATTTGTAACTTAACTCTGGCTTGGCTCTGGTTTTGCTCTGGCTAGGCTCCGGCCACCATTCCGGTCCCGCTCTGGCTTGGCTTTGGCCCTGCTCTGGCTTCTCTTTGGCTTCACTCAAACCTCACTCTAACTTCACTCTGAATTCACTCTAACTTGGCTCCGGCCCACCTTCGGTCCCGCTCTGGCTTCGCTCTGGCCTCACACAAACTTCGGTCTGTAACTTAACTCTGGCTTCACTCTGGCTAGGTTCCGCCACCACCCCAGTCTCGCTCTGGCTTGGCTCTGGCTTCGTTTCGGCTTCACTCTAACCTCACTCTGAATTGACTCTAACCTGACTCTGGCTTCGCTCTGGCTCTGCTCAGCTTTGGCTTTGCTCTGGCTCCACTCTGGCCTCGCTTTGACTTTAATTTAATTTACTTTATTTCATTTAGATATGGGTCAAACACGGATGTGGACCTTGTTTGGACGTTTGGCATTAACTCTCTCACCACACAGAGGCAGCCAATCGAGAGATTTGGCTCGGGACCCCGGGATCGCCAATCCCGTACCTACCGCAGTAGGCCCCTTGGAGCATGGTGGCCGTGGACTACTTCACCAAGTGACCGGAGGTGTATGCCATCCCAAACCAGGAGGCGAAGACTACAGACTGCCTCGTGGGGCAATTTTTCTGCCGTTTTGGGGTTCCGTTAGAGCTGCACAGAGACCAGGACACCAATTTTGAGTCTCACCTGATGAAGGAGGCACTGGAAACACTTGGGGTGAAAAAGACCTGCACAACACCTCTACATCTGCAGTCAGACGGCATGGTCGAGATAAAAAAAAAAAATAATAATCTGCTCATCTTCTGCCCTGGCATCTAGGGGCTATACCAGAGCACATTGTCCACAAATTTTATTTATTTTCTAACATTCTTTATCTATTTCATCATTTAGATTACATAGTCTGTGCAGATATATCCTAACCTATCCTATACCTACTCTAACCTATAGCTACTAGAAACCAGTAGCTTTACAAATTTTCTATCGCAATACATATTTCACTATAATTCCTACTACTAGTCTAAGTCTAATATTCTATCTGACTATTGATTGTTAGTATGATCCGATGTCCAAGCGCGCGCGCATACCGCAAGTGATTTCTTTGTTTGTTTACATGTGGTGAAGCAACGAGAGACCTTTTAGACTGCATTTGTGTATGTTATGTCATTCTGCTGCTGTCAGGGTTGTACAAAGCATGTTTTTACTTGTAATAAAGATCATTTTAAATTTCTGCAAACAAGACTTTTAATCAAAAACACTTTTTTAAACCAATTCTCGAACAGCGCCAGGAGAGGGAGGCGGTCACCTGAAGAACCAGTAGAACATCAGCTGAGGATGGGGACGCGGTGTCCTTGAAACTTATCCTAATTTAAAAAGTAAGTGGAGCTTAAGTGTTTATACAGTTCGAGAATTAGTTTAAAAAGTGTTTTTGATTGATGAAGCTCCACTGTTTATAAATATTTCTATTACAGTTTTATTAAGACTTTTAATTCTAAGAACCCACAAAGTCACAGTATGAGGCTAACCATCTTCCAGCATGAGACTACAAGCAAAATCATGGGCTCACTTTTCTATGCACGTTTTCTACACCATAAAGAAAATAAAGGTTACTAAAAGGTGTCTGTGCTACGCAGGGCAAAAGAAGGTGTAAAAAGTGTGATGCTCCTCTTCATTCAGAAAATTTGTTGAGGTTTGTTACACACAACAGTACTGGTGAGTTTATGCTGTTAATATTGTGCAAGCAAGTTTTCAGCAAAAAATACTTACTGCTTGATTATGTTTTTTTGAACATTAAGCTGTTACCACCCTCACTGCTAGGGGATTTAAATTTTATTTCTTGGTTAGTTGAATAGGCACTTAAATATAGCATGACTGGGTTAAATATTCATTAGAATAAACTAACTATATATGCAGTTTTTAATCATATTTAAATATTAGAGCACTAAAATGATGCCACTTTGTATTGTACTATCTAAAAATTTAGCAGAACGCTTCACTGCCAGTCACAGCTGTGCAATGAGCCTGACAAGTTAGAGAGCCTTCCAATAATATGCAAGAATGATGATGATTATGATGATGAAGATGATGATGATGATGATGATGATGCTATATGTATAAGGGCGCCCAACTGCAGTGGTTAGCAGTGCTCTTTAAAAAATCATTCATGGCAAAAGCCAGATATAAAAGGTTCTAAAGCTGTATACAAGTGTAAATAAACTTACCAAACAAAATACATATAGATAACAAAAACAAAAATAAAATAAAAAGAAGTATAAGGCCAAACGGTACAAAATTATCTTCACTAAATTCTAAAATTTAACTGAGAAAAGAACTTAAAAACCTTCTCCACTGCTTTATTATCCTCTGCTAGTATTTCTGCAAAGCTGGTCAGCAGCTGCAGAGACGTCCTAAGGTGTGCTAGACAAAAACACTCTAGCAGCATCTGTCGGACAGATAATGCTTTGTTGCAAATCGGACAGACTGGAGCTGACTCCTTTCTAAACACAAAACTATGCGTAAAAAAGCAGTGCTCAATGCGCAGCCGAGCCAAACTCACCTCCTCATGACGAGATGAACAACAGGAGATAACCCAGGGAACCAAAGTTCTTTAAAAGATCTAAGTTTATTGCTGTGGAGAGCGGACCACTCTTACTGCCAGCAGGACTGCACAGCTCTCCGCAATACAGCTCTAAAATCTTCTGATGTAACTGATGGTATTCTAGCCCTGGGCTCCAGGTTAGCCATCTTAGCTGCTGAATTCACTATTTCATTCCCCAGCAAGCCAACATGACCAGGAATCCATTCGCACACCACGCTAATGCCAGAAGCATGTAAAACGTGGAGGGCATTCTGGATATGCTGCACAACTGCTGTACAGCTGCCGAAGCCTTTGAAGTGCACTGAGGGAATCACTCAGGATTAAGCAATCCCCCATCTTTCGTCGACGTAAATGTAAAATGGCCCAGTATATTGCATAAAGCTCTGCAGTATAAACGGAAGTGCTAGTATGGAATCCGAATGTATATGTTTCGGTTCCTCACACATAAGCACAACCAACACCATTTGAGCTCCTGGAGCCATCAGTATAAAATAAAAAGCTGTCTTTATAACATGATAAACATTCTAAAAAACATGTGCGGATACTAGACACAGATATGGTAGATTTATCGTATTTAGTCATGCCCAGATCTACGTGGGACGTTCTGCACAACCAAGGAAGGTATGCTCTCTCCCCTTTAGGACACATCTTGGGCATTTCAGTGTCAAGCTTTCTAAGGAGTTCCCGGAATCGGAAACCACGTGGCTTTGGTTTAACTGAAGTGTTCCTATAACGCGCATCCATGAAGGTGAAGAACGGCGTAAACATTGGATGTGTGGGCATGCAATTAAATCAACAGCCATAATTTACTAGTAACATGCTGCGCCTGTACTGCAGAGGAGGTTCTGCAGATTCAGCATACAGGCTTATAACAGGGTTTGTTGGAAAGGCTCCAAATGCTATTAGTATGCCACAATTATGAACTGTGTCTTATCTCTTCAGCATAGATGGTTGTGCCGAGCCATAAACGATACTACCATAATCTAATTTAGAACGGATGAGTGTGCAATTAAGTCGCAATAACGCAGTACGATCCACTGCCCATGATTTTTCGCTTAGTACCCACAAGATATTTAAAGATCGGTCACATTGTGCTTTCAGTTGTGCTATATGCGATGACCAATTAAGTTTTTTATCAAATATCAATCCAAGGAACCTCGTATCATCTGCGAAAGGTAGTAGATCTGAGCCTAAACGGAGCGTTGGAGGTAATCGGCTCTGACGGCACCAGAAGTTAACACAGATTGTTTTCTCAGCTGAAAATCGGAAACCATTTTTAAACTACAATTCTTAAGGTTCTTTAAGGTGGTCTGTAGACGGCACTCTAGAAACAGTGTCCACTGAGATGTACAGTAGACGGCAAAGTCGTCTACGAATAAGCATTATGACACCCCCCTGAGGAACACACGTCGAGATAGAATTAATCGCAATAGCAAACAACGTAACACTTAATACCAATCCCTGTGGTACACCGTTCTCTTGGAACAAAAAGATTCGAAGAAACCAAGACGAGACTTACTTGGAAGATGCAGTCTTTCATGAATTCCTGAAGGAAGAGTGTTAGGCATCCATGTATATTCCAGATGTGCACAGTGCGTAGCAGCCCTGCCCACCAACACGTATCATAAGCCGTTTCAAGGTAAAAAAATATTCCGACGGTTTGGCAGTTCTTGAGGAATCTGTTCATAATCTATCGACATGGACACAAGATGATCCACTGTTGAACAGTGTCGTCGAAAATCGCACTGGATGTTACTCAGTAGGTTGTGCATTTCCAGTCACCATACCAACCGCCCATTAATCATGCATTCCATCACCTTGCACACACAACTGGTGAGGAAAATAGGACGGTACCTAGAAAGAAGGTGACGGTCCTTCCCAGCTTTCAAGATAGGTATAAGTAGCTTCTCGCCACTTGTCAGGAAACGTGGCATCAACCCAAACACAGTTATAGACTTCGAGCAGGAATGCCTTACCTTCAGGTGAGAGATGTTGTAACATTTGAGCGTGGATTCTGTCCGGTCCTGGTGCTGACAGTCGCGAAGATGAAAGAGCATGTTCTAACTCTGCCAAGGTGAAGGGGCAGTTATAATCTTCAAGGTTTCTGGAATGAAACACGAAACCTTGGGATTCTACCCGAGTCTTAATTGAGATGAACTTAGGAGAATAATTATTTGAGCTAGACACTTGAGCGAACGCACAGCCGAAGGTTTTAGCCCCATCAAACAGATCAACAACAACTCCTGCAGATGTTTTCAGACCAGCGATTGGCAAGTGGGTCGATTTTCTGGCCACGCACCTCAACTTATCCCATACAATAGAGGAAGGTGTACGTCTGTTAAAAGATGATACAACATGGTTCCATGAGGTCTTTTTGCTATCCTTAATTATTTGCCTAGACTCTGCACGTGCTTTCTTGTACTCAATTAAGTTACTTAGGGTAGGATGTCGTTGGAATACCCTTAGAGCATGTCTATGAGCACGAATAGCATTCTGGCAGTCGTTCGTCCACCATGGGACAGGAAATAGATTGAGGTGGGTGGTCGAACATGGAACAGAGTGTTCTGCGGCGGAAAGAATTTTCTCTGTAAGATGATCAACTATATCATTCACAGAATCGTGCTCGTTGTAATAAAAAGCAGCCAACTGGGTGTAAAGGTTCCAGTTGGCACGATCAAAGCGCCGGCTAGGTATATGTGAGAGAGACACATTTTGTGCTAAGAGATTAAGGAGACATGGAAAGTGGTCACTGGAATGTAAATCGAGATAACATTCCATTGTAATGAAACTGCTAACTGGGATGAACAAACTGCCAAATCAATGTGGGAGTAAGTGTTAAATGTGTCTGAAAGGAATGTTGGCTCTCTGGTGTTCAGGAGAACCAAGTTATTGCTCTCCATGAATTCTGCAATGAGATTGCCTCTCGAACAGCCCGATTTGAGCTCCAAAGTGGGTGATGGGCATTTAAGTCTCCCACTATGAGAAACAGTGTTGATAGTTAGGAAACCAGATCTTCAAGGTCAGTTAACGAGAGGTCATCAGATGGAGGTAGATATACATTGCAAATGCAAAACTCAAGTGATGGCAATTTAATCCGTACAGCTACTGACTGGATGTCTGAGTGTAACTGTATAGGATCTACAAATATATCATCCCTGAGGAGCATCATAGTGTCCACATGAGCAGGAATGCCTTCTTCTGTTTCAATATCACACCTTAGTGGTTTGTAACGTCTGATTTTAAAATTGTGTTGTGGTTGTTACTTATTCTCTTGTAAGCCGACCAACAAGGGGTCGTGCTTGTTGAGCAAAAGTTCAAGCTCTGGTTGATGTGCTCTTAAACCTCGTACATTCCATTGATGGATAGCCATGGCAACAGTAATGGGATAAGATCTCAAATCTGTAAGCACATTACGTAGATTTGAGCAGTGGTCGGATCAATGTGCCCCTTTTTTTTGGGTGTTGGACTCGTTTCGGCAGGTTTATCCTGCCTTTTCTTTGCTGCCGTTGTGGGAGTATGGTCCGGTTCTTCCTGCTCCATATCTTCTATGGAGGAGGACTGTTTCCTTTCTGGAACTTTTACTTCGAGAGGCTCGAACCAATTGGAAACTGGGACCGATGAAGATAAATTTCGCCGGGCTGAGTCCTCTCCAGATGATGACTCCGAAGATGATCTCAGAGGAGATGGTTGTGGGCTTCTTTTTCCCTTGGTCTTTGTGGGAGCAGTTTTCACTGCTTCCTTCAAGAAGTCAGTTCTGTCCTACTTGTCTTAAATGTTTTCGCTGGTGCTTCGTATACAATAGGTGGGCTGGTCTTTGTCGTTGACAAGGATGGTTTGACAAGCAGCCTAACTGGGATGTTCTTATTGACAGTCTTGGCTGGTGTGGATGGAGGTGTACGTGCACATTGCAAATTCTTTGGTGATGACCTAGGCACAAGGACTTTCTCTGATATGGTGGCCCCATTCATATCGCACGTTTGTGTACCAGTTTCCCGCTTTAGTGACGGAGTAGCCGCCACATAGCTGTAGGTACAGGAACTCTTCACTGTGGGCTTGTGAATACGAAGAGGTTTCCCGGCTTTCGGGAAAGATACTTTCTCTTTAACCTGGATCTCCTGAATAGCTTGCTCCTCAATATAACGGGGACATTCTCGTGAACTGGATGGATGTTCACCGCTACAGTTAACGCTTGCATTTTCATGCAAGACGCATCCGCAGGTGACACATGCAGGTGCATCATTATAGTACTCACTTGTATGACCAAAGCACTAACACTTAAAGCATCTGAGGGGGTTTGGTATGTATGGCCCAAACTCAATAACTTCATACCCTGCCTGTATTCTTTGAGGGAGACCTACCCGATCAAAGGTCAAGAACAGGGTATGAGTAAGGACCAATACTACTTCCTCTCTGCATTGTACATGATATACTGCCGTTACACCTTGTTCTTGAAGGTGCTCCTGAATATTCTCGTTGGACATACTGTCCAACGCACTAGTGTTTACAACACCACGAGAGGAATTCAGAGTCCTGTGAAACCCTACCTTTATAGGGTAACTGCCCAATAGAGTGGCCTTCTGTATCTTAGCTGCCTGGATTACTGATATTGCTTCCACCAGGAGCATGCCATTTCTTGATTTGGTACACGACTTTACCGCACCAGCTATAATATCAAGACCCTTCTGAATTGCACATGAATTCACTGTTGTAAACTTCCTTCCTCCTTCTGTTCTTTTAACAACCAAGTAGCGAGGACAACACTCAACTACTTCCTTTACAGTATTCTTTACCACTCTGTTGTGTTATTTAATCATACTCATTGCGACATCCTACACCATTGCAAACATCTCTGATGGCGTGCTCACATTCTTTGCGCCTCCCCGGCTTAGGTGAGAGTCCTGGCCTAGACCTTGCTCACCTCAGGGTTTCACCTCCCAATGAGGGACCCAATCGCCTCCAGGAGTGTAACAGCTCATGAATGGCCCCTCCCCGGGACTGACCTTTATCAGCGGATACGAACACAGTCCTACATGATAACCAGGAGCTGGGACTTAAGCACTACCCAGTCACCCCTTTGCTTGCCGCGAGAGGTATCCATCAGACTTGTGTTCAGGGAGGTTAGGGTCAAACACAGATGTCGACCTTGTTTGGGCATTTGATATTAGCTCTCTCACCACTCAGAGGCACCCAATCGAGAGATTTGGCTCGGGACCCAAATTCCCGTGCCTGCCGCAGTAGGTCCCTGGGGGATATTCAAGAATGAGTTAAGCTTCCAATTAATAGTCTTAAACTCTTAACAGCTCCACTAATTACCAAAAGGATCAGATTCAGTAACTTTTTCATCAGGATTTTCTCTCTACATTTCCACTTACAGCATTCTAAGAAAATGTAATATTTAAATTTAATATTCAATATTTCTAGTGTCAAAAAACTATTTGTAGTCGGTTTTTTGACACTTTGTCACTCACATTTTCATATTATTGAGGGCCTAGTTTTGGAAGCTATTGGAAAGAGGTTGAAGATGAAAGTGATGGCTTCCGAAGCTAGTCCCTCAATAATATAAAGTGACGAAGTGTCAAAAAACCAACTACAAATAGTTTTTTCAATTGATTTTGACGTCACTGTTACTAAATTCCTCCAATCACACATAATTTCTAGTGTCATTTGTTTCAGGACACATGAAGAGGTTTCAGATTTTGTAATTTCTTCAGCTAAGTGTAGATAGTGTTCAATATCAAATAGTTCTAAAGGGTTTATACTTGTTTGTAAGTTTTCTTTTAGGTAAGGAAGTTTTAATTTTTGTTTTATTTCTTTTACTTTAGTAAGAAAACTTTGTTGATATTTTAAGTTTACTTGTAGTGTAAGTGGAAAACATGGAAATCTTGTACGTATACAACTGAAGAAAGCAATATCAGATAATCTGAGGCATGCTACAATAACCAGGATAAAATGCTCCAAAAAGTAACTTTTGCAAACAAAAAAGACTTCATTAATCTAATTTTGAGACTGGCAATGGCCAGCTTCAAGAACCTTACCTGGCATTATCTTCAAAGAATGCAAAGATCTGTTTAAAACTGACATGAAAAATTTAGCATACCTGTAACTTCACTTGACTAGATTGGTGTTGCTGTTGCTCCTTTAGCCATCCTGGATGGTGCTGCTGTTGCTGTTGTCTCCAGTTACCACTAGTTTCAGACTTCTTCCAGAACTAATGAACAGAGAGGCAGGGATATTCTTAGAAGACAGAGTCTTTGATGTACCTACACAATACCTAACATTTTAAAGTTTTCTTTGGGATATTTTTTAAATTATAATCTATTTATAGTACATTTATAATGAAACACCTATGTTCTATAAATGATTAAGTCAGATAACTCATACAACTTACTGTCATTTCCTTGCTGGCAGGAAGTGGTAGAGAAAAGGATGTGCGCTACGTAAGCGCCATGATGGGCATTTCACTCGAAGTTTATCGTGCGCAAATCGGTGCATTGAACAGAGTAAAAATCAGGAAAAACAGGCATAAGAATAAAGGGATATTATCGGCATGGTTATAGAAGGCGGTAGTTCTGGCAGTCCTACTAATCATCGGTGGAGTGGAGCTGAAGCCGAGGCCGGAGACAAAAGATGTAATGGCGATGCTAAAGAGAAATGAGGACATGGTACAAATAAAGCAAATGGAAAAAAGAATTGATGCTAGACTGGTTGCAAATGCTGAAGAAATAAAAAAGTAAATGAGAAACTTCGAAAGAAAAGTAGGAAAAAATGTATCAGAATTAAATAAAAAATTGACTTATTTAGAAAAAAAAATAGAACACAACAGCAGCAACACAACACAGCAACAACAGTTTGGATGTAAGAAGGAGAGAGATAAAAGGTGTTGGTAACAGTGGAGGATCAGGTAAGGAATAAACTGAAGATCGAACTAGTAGGATGGGAAATAACGGACTCATTTAGAGTGCGAAGAAGGGGAGCAAACCCAAGGCCTACAAATGTAAAACTTGCTACAGTTAACCTTAAATGGAAAATTTCAAATAATGCTTCTCAGTTAAAAGGAACAATGATTTTTATCGACCATGACTATGGCACAAAATAAAGGGAATTTAGAAACATTTTAATACAAGGGATAAAGCTAATGAAAGGACAAGGAAGAAAGGCAGGCATTTGTTAGAGGACTTTCTTTGTATATTGATGGCGTCCAGTAGGATATGGATGAGCAAAATTTGACACAGGAATCATGTATGCAGGAAATGAGAGCAGCAACAAATGCTGGAAATTGAGACGAAAGACTCAAATGGCCAAATCATGGGAGCTGACTTGAGAGAGAAGAGTAGTGTGGCAAGAACAGATGACAATGTGATGTCAGAAGAAGGGAAAAGTATGAACTTGAAGATTAGCTGATGGAATCGCCAGAGAAGCATATTACACCATCGAAACAGATGAGAGATAAATCGAAGAGGTTACTTTGGGTGCAATGGTCGGACTAGATGTTTGGCACCAGGGCGAGATCAGTATTGTGTCAACTCCGAGTGGCAGTATAATGCAAGTGGAGGGTGCTCTTGGGGATGAAGAAGAAATCAGAATGATGCATAACAGGGCTAAGTTGGACAGGTTCTAGGTATTTTGAAAGGAAAGGCTCAGTAAAGGGCAAACCTTTGGTGGTTTTATTTTGGAATGTTGAGGGTCTGTGGGAAAAGCTGAGTATTGGTGAAACTAAGCAGTTATTAAATGTGGCTGATATACTTGTTGCAGAGACTTGGTTATGGAAAAGTGTGAACACTGCCATAGAGAGGTGTATGAGTATTACAGTCAAGTGGCAATAAAAAGCAGCCAGGGATCAAGAGCATCAAGGGGTCTGAGAGTTATAAAGAAAGTGAGAAGTTTCCAGGTTAATGTAGTGGAGGAGCTGTGTAATGTTAAGATGCTGTGGATATTGGCTACAGGCATACTACGGGAAGCTGATAAGATGGCTTTAGGTATTGCATATAACCCACCAAGTTCATCAGAATTTTATGATCCCAAATTATTTTGTCATTTAAATCAGGACATGGAAATGAAATGAAATGTGTAGTGTTTAACGCCCGCTTTTACTACATACGGCACCACAGGCGGTCACACTGATGATGCACGAGATTAAGATGGAGCACCGGTGGAATGAGATGGCGGGGGAAACCGGAGGTCCCAGAGAAAACCCACCCCAATGCCGTGTTGTCCACCACAAATCTCACTTTGCGGTCGCCTGGGATCGAACCCGGGCCGCCTTGGTGAGAGCCAAGCGGTCTAACCACTGAGCCACGGCGTGGCCTCAGGACATGGAGATACTATATAATAAGCACACTGATATAAAAATAGTTTTAGTTGGGGACTTGAATGCCCGGACAGGGTATGAACAACCTCAAATAAGAGCTAAGAAAAGTAATTGTGTAATGCAGGAAATAAAGAAGTGACATAGTAGTGATAAAACTGTTAATAAAGAAGGTAGAAAATTACTGCAATTTTGTGAAGAAAACAATTCAAATCTATGTAATCGAATAAAGGGGAAGCATAGGATGGAGGAATTTACATTTATAAATAGCAATAGTCATAGTCTAGTGGACTATGCACATTATTCATTAAATGTGGATGATGCATTAACAGATTATGAGGTAATTCAGGGAGTATATACTAGTTGTCATTTTCTAATGAAGGTTAACTTTAAAGTTAAGTACGAGATGGAAGATGATCAAGTAATTAGAGTGGGAAAAAAGACAGAAGTGGAGAAGGGAGGAGGGGAGGAGAAGGAGATATTAGTAGATAGGTTAAATTTGATTATGGGGGAAGTTACATGGTTTAGTATGAATTATTAAAAGGGAGGAAATTAGAGGACGCAACACAGAAAATAGAGTGGTTAGTTAAAAAGGCAGGGTATAGAATGAAACAGAGAAAGAGGGGGCAAATACAAAGAAAGGGATGGTATGATGAATGTTTTAGGGCTAAGAGGAGGGTTCAACAGCAATTAGGGAGGTGGAAGGTACATGAGGACCAAGTATCTAGAAGAAATCTTATAATCATGAAGTGGGGTTATAAACGTTTAATTGAAGTAAAAAAGAAAGAATGGGGAGAGAGAATAAGCAGGAGTGTACTTGAAGCAGCTATGAAAAATGATAATTGTAGAGTGTGGCAAATAATTTCAGGAATGTAAAAAAAAAACACTAAAATGAAAATATTATAGTGCTAGAAATATGGTGTAGTTACTTTAAACACCTGTAGTACACAACAGAGAACCAGGATTACTTTTTGCAGACGACTTAGTGATAGGTTTGATTTTGTTAGGAGGTTTAACGAGAGCTATTCAGATTGAGCATGCATTTTGTAAGAAGTAGGGCCTGACAATTTTGAGAAGGCAAAGATAATGGTATTTAAAAGGGGGCATAAAATGGAGGAAAAGTGGTATGTGGAAGGGAAAGAGCTGCAAACTCTAAGGAAATTTGATTATTTACCAGTGAGGCTAAGTAGTAATGAGAGATGGAATGACAATAAAATTAGTGCTTTGCTAAGGGAAGAGTAGCAATGAATGTCATAAGGTCGTGCCTTCAGAAAATATTGGAAATGTGAATTAGTTGGTTTTAAAGAGTGTATAAAACAGTTGTTGAAGCAAAACTCGTCTATGGATCAGAGATTTGGGGAGGTGATGAAGGATGGAATACAGCTGATAGAAAATATACATCATTTTGTTAACGGATTTTGGGTTTACCTACATCATCAAACACTGCAGTAATGCTGGAGATGGGAAAAGTGGGTAGTAAGGCTGATGAAATACTGGTATAGAATAAAATCACTAGAGAGCGTAATATTCTGAAATTTATTTTAGAGATGCAGGAGAAATCTTGTCAAGTGGCGAACTGGGTTCAGGGAATAAGAATATTACAGGAAATTGGGATGGATAGCATATAGGAAGAGAGGGAGGAATCAGTTATAAATTTCTGGATAGAAGTAAGGAATGGAGTGGGGGATATGAGAAACAAGAAATATTTCATAATCTAGTGGTAAGAAAAGTTTAGTACTTTTTAGTCAACTAAAGATGGATTGAGGCAGAGAGAAATATGTGAATGTATGCAATAGGTTAGGAAGAGAAGCTTGAGCTTGGACTAGATTAAGTGTGCATAGATAAGAGGAGATAGGATGGGAGTGAACTTGGAAAGATGTCCTGTATGTGGAGGAGCAAACAATGATTAATATTATATAGTAGAATATGAAGAAACAAAGCTGTAGAGAAGGCAGTTTTTATAATAAAAAAAAAGAAGCATATTAATACAGAAGTATTAAAAATTAGGATAATGAAGCTACAAAAGGAAGATATATAAAAGTGCTAGGGAATTAATGGGAAAAGCTCAGGAAAAATAGTATAGAAAAATAAAGAAAAGTAATACAATTAATTTTAAGGTCCACCATGCATAAATAATGTGTTAATATGTATGTTGGACTAAGGGGAAAAATATCAACTCAAGTAATGTGTAAGAAAATTAAAATTATAATTTTTTTTTTTTGTACAACTGGTTTGGAAATACATACATTGGTCATTTCCAAGTAGTAAGTATATGTTATAAAATGATGGTGATGGTGGTGGTGTTTTTTTTATTTGCGTAATCCAATATTAAGCCATATTGGACAGTGAATGAAATGGGTGAAATGATGTTCAAATGAGTCCGGGATCCTTAGAACTTAGTTACGCAACATTCATCTTTTATGATAAGGGAAAATCCTGTAAAAAGCCTTATCAAGATAATTAACGCTGACCGAGATTTGAACATGGAAACTCTTGAACGCGAAGCAGTTACGCTACCACCTATACTACAGAGGTGGGTGCAGGTGCCGCAGCAATGGTGATGGTAAGGTGGTGGTGACGGTAGAAGCAATAACGTTCACCTTCCCTCACAAGCACCCACACCATATTGCTCTCTCTAACTCTAAAAATTATTTTTTGAATTCATCGACTTCAAAATATAAATTTCACAAGTAGTCTATAAAATGAATCTTTGCATGGAATACAGTACTTCTTTTACCTGTCATTGGTAAGATAAGACAAATCATAATAAATACTCCTAGAAGGAAAAAAAATCCTGTTACATGTACATAACTTTCTCTAGCCAATTAAAAACTATTGTCGCAAGCCACTGTTACGACCGGCACGCAGAAAGCGACAGATGGTGCAGCGCGGAAATAAAAAGCTTGCTGAAACAGATAGATGACTGGAGGATTTGTCTTTCAAGTGCCATCTTGATTGTTAGAGAATATTCCACAAATTTCTAGGGCAATGAGTGGAGCTATAAAAGAAGCCACGGATCGCTAGTTGCTAGTCGTAATCGGAACTTGACAATCGTGCATGTGCAGCTGTGTTTTGAAATTGAACTCTTTGTTTGTGGTTGACGACCTTTAAGATTGCATTTGGGTATGTTACATAATTCTGTTATTGTACAGGTTGACCAAAGTGTGTTTCTACGGAAATAAAAAGCATTTTGGAATTTCTGCAAACTGGACTTTTAATTCTACGAACCCACAAAGTCACAATTGGTGTCAGAAGTGGAACATACGACGATGCAGGCTGCATTGGAAAAGATTTTAGAGACGATAGAAGAAATGAAGGCCGAATTAACAACGACGACGGACAAGACAAATAAAAACCTGGCTGCCCAGACGAAATAAATGAAGACAGCGAACGACAACTTGGCCGCGACGATGTCCGCGAAGATGACCGAATTAACCACGGAAATGAAAGCAGTGAACAATAGCCTGGCAACCGAAATGAAGGCAGCGAACGAGGACCTCGCCGCAAAATTTGAAGAGCAGTTGACCGGCGTGTGCGATGACGTCGCGGAGCTGGGCAAGCGGATGGGTCAAGTGGACAAGCACCTTAACGATTTAGAGGGAAAGGCCGACAATAACACCAAATCGCTGAACGCTATAGTGGAAGACATCGAAGACCTGGCGAGCCGCGTTAACAACCTAGAGAGAAAGACTGACACCAACACTAAGTCCCTGAACGCCATGGTGGAGGACATCGTCGGCAGAAGGATGAAGGATTTAAAGGCCGACGCGCCGGGATGCGACACAACTCTCTGCGCGCGTCAAGCCACCAAAGTACGACGGCACGTCAACGTTTGAAATCTTCCGCCGCCAATTCGACCCAGTACCAAACACAACGAGTGGTCACCTGAAGAAGAGGCCGCGCAGTTAATAGCCAGCCTCCAGAGAAGGGCAACAGAGGTACTGAACGCGGCTTCCAAGGACATCTGGGAAGCCCTGGAAAACCACTGCGGAAACTACCGCTTAGCCGCAGCCTACCGCAGTCAATTGAGGTCAAGGTCACAGCAGCCAGGGGAGACACTGCAAGAGTTTGCCCTGATAATTGAACAGCAGGCCAGCAGCGAGACACCCAGATTCGTCAGCGCCTAATGCTAGGCGACTACAAAACCATCCACAAGGTGCTAACGGCCGCATTGAGGATGGAGGCGGCCAAGGTGACGGCTACCCCGACGTCGAGAACAAGGAGTGTGTGCTACACTGGAGACCGAAGGTCAGTCGAGGCACGCCGGCGAAGACCAATTGGCATGTGTTGGGGGTGTGGCCAACCGGGACATCTGGAGAGAGACTGCCCACACCAGGGAGAGCAGCTGGAAAACGAGTAAGGGTCGTCGTGGCGAGGGGCACGTCGGCGCCATCACCACCATCCCCTCGAGTGACAGTGCGCGCCGTAAGCCAGCATATGGATGACAGCCTCATCGCGGACGGTTGGGTGAAAGGGAGGCAGCGACGTGTGTTTGTAGACACCGGGACAGCCGTGACTATTATCAGACCTGACTTTGCCAAGGGTTTGCCGTCGAGAAAACTGAGCCCAGCATACCAGCTAGTGACGGCATCGGGCAACATTTAAACATTTAGGGGCAAGGGTACTTATTAGGGCAGCCTTCATAAAGTAAAGACCGACCTCCCTCTACGACCAAAGAGAAAACCGAGCTGTCGGCAAGGGGCGCCCGGCGCCTCCAGGCCTCTTTCCATAGGGCAAGACCTAGAAGCTAGCAAGCTCCTTATCTGGTCCGAAAACACAAGCCGAGTGCAAGTGGATACGTCACTTACGCGCACCAACCCCAAAGGGGAAGGCTACCGATCAATCTCGGTAGGACCGCCAGGTGTTCTAGCACACCTTCTACTAGCTATGCAAGCTAGTACGCGGGAAGTTATGGCTTCCCTCAACCCCGTCCGCAGACGTACCCGATCTACCATGGGTGCCGGGAACACACTGCCACCTCGAGTCCAACCCAATCCGAACAACTCCCTTAAGGGAGCGGCTCGGCAGTTCAGCCCGAGGTTCCTCTAATAACGTCAAAGGTACCACAATTGTTAAGGATACGCAGCGCCCGCACCACGGCAGTTGAAGGGGACGGATCCCTTCCCCAACGGGAGGCATCTGGAAACAACTTGCCTGTGGAGGAGACCCTGCTGAAGTTGACCTTGGGAAGGACTGTCATGCATCTATGGGTAAACGTCGCGAAGGTGGCAGAGGAGGTGATACTGGGATTGGATGTCCTCAGGAGCCAGGAGGCGACGGTCGACGTCGGCAGGAAAGTCCTACGGCTCAATGGAGAAGAGGTGGTACTCCGGAAACCCGAAGAGCGCCTTGAAATCTGCAGGGTATCCAGAGGGAGGACGTGGTTGTCGCCGCAAAAAGCGAGGTGGTGGTGACGGCGCGATTGGAAGGCGAGCGGAACAAGAGCATGATGCTGGACTGGAAGACATCTGTGCACGGGCTCTTATGTAGCCAGGACTGTTGCCGTGCCGAGAGGAGCTGCCGGTAAGGCTGCTCAACCTGACAGACACCGATCACGACGTCCAGGCCGAGCCTGAGCTGGGGACATGCGAGCCTGTGGTCACCAATCGACCAGACCCATGAGCCGGTGCCGACGCAACACCGGGCACTCCGGCTGGAAGGCTTACTGAAGAGGGCGGCCGACCACCTGACCGCAGGGCAGCTAGGAAAGGTTCTAACTACTGAGATGATACCAGCACGTTTTCAGCCAAGGCGACATATGTAAACTCGAGGATATCTACCATGGCAATCCACACAGAGTGAAGACTGACCCCGTCTATTGACCAGGGAGTTACCAAGCTGTCCCAAAAGGGTGCCCAGCGCCTTGGTGGGGCTTTCCATAGGGCAAGACCTAGAGACTAACAAGCCCCCCTCCCATCTGGTCCGATGGACACAAGACGGGGTGGAAGTGGATACGCCACTTACGCGCGCCGGCACCAAAGGGGAAGGCTACCGATTAACCTCTGTAGGGCTGCCTGGTGATCCAGCACACCTTCTACTAACTCTGCAGGCTAGTACGCGGGAACATATAGCTTCCCTCAACCCCGTCCGGAGACGTACCCGATCTCCCACGGGTATCGGGAACCACTGCCCCCTCGAGTCCAACCCAATCCGAACTCCCTATCAGGGAGGGACTCGAATGTTCGGAGCCAAGGCGACAGTGACTACGGCGGCACGGACCGAGTGCTCCACGGCATCGACACCGGAGGCGCCCGACCTGTTCGGCAACCACCTAGACCCGTTCCGCTGGAAAACAAGCGGCGGTAAGGGACATGCTGGAGGACATGAGATCCAGGGGAGAGATTGAAGAGTCTGACAGCCCTTGGTGTTCCCCTGTAGTCTTGGTGACGAAGAAGAACGGTAAGCTATCCTTTTGCGTGGACTACAGGAAGCTGAATGCTATCACCAGGAAGGATTGCTTCCCCTTACCCAGGATTGAAGACACTCTGGACACGCTTGCTGGTGCACAGAGGTTCTCAACCCTGGACCTGAAGTCGGGTTACTGGCAGGTGGCTCTAGACCAGAGAGACAAGGAAAAGATTGCATTCTCAACAGGCCAAGGGCTTTGGCAGTTCACAGTTATGCCCTTTGGCCTCTGCAATGCACAAGCTACCTTCCAATGCCTCCTGTAGTCGATAATGAGACGGTTGACTTATGACACCTACCCCCTATATTTAGACATCATCGTCGGCAAGACCTTCGAAGACAATCTCGACAAACTGAGCAAGGTGTTACAGAGACTACAGGCAACCAACCTGAAGCTGAGCGTGAAGAATTGCCAGCTCTTCCGCAAGGAAGCATGCTGTTCTGGGTATGGGAATAGCCTGATGGGAAGATGCAGAGAGAACAGTTGGTACTTCCCCGAAGTAAGGTCCCGGAAGTCTTGGGCCACATAGTCTCACCAACCGGAGTGGTCACAGACCCGGAGAAGACACAGGCCGTGAGAGATTGGCCTCAACCAAAGGATAAGTGATAACTACGTAGCTTCCTGGAGCTGTGCAGCTATTACCGCCGCTTCATAAAGGCTATATATGTGGACAGAGGACACCGAAGTCGATTTCCAGTAGCTGCAGAAGACACTTTGCGGTGCTAATATTTTGGGACTCCCACACCAGGCGGCGCCTTCATTGTGGACACTGTCGCCAGCGACCATTGCATTGGAGGCATCCTATCCCAATTCCAGGACGGCCACAGGCGGGTGATAGCTTACTACAACAAGACGCTGTCCAAGGCAGAGAAAAACTACTGCGCTACCCGGCGACAGTTATTGGCGGTGGTAAAGACATTGGAGCACTTCCATGAAAACCTGTAAGGTCAGCCATTCCACCTGAGGACTGACCACTCCGCCCTAACCTGGCTGCTGAGTTATAGGAACCTGGAAGGCCAGACAACCCGTTGAGTCCAGAGGCTGCAGGAGTATGACTTCACCCCTGAACATCATAGACGGAAGAGCCACGGCAATGCAGACACCATGTCCCGAAGACTGCACTGAAGAATGCGGCCAATGCACAAGAATGGAAGAGAAGGAGCGCACCGCAGCTGTAACGAGTGGTCACGGCAGTGTCTGCGGATGGCTGGGATAGCGCAGGAATGAGGAGGGAGCTGGTGGCGGACGCAGATTTGGGGCCACTGTTGAGGGAAGTGGAGGCAGGGACGAGAGCAGCCTGGGAGGACATCGCACCAAGAAGCGCCACATTCAAGTCGTACTGGGCCCAATGGAACTCACTGAAGATCAGAGAGGGCGTGCTGTTCCAGGTGTGGGAATCACCTGATGGGAAGATGCAGAGAGAACAATTGGTACTTCCCTGGATTAAGGTCCCGGAGGTCTTAGAGGAAGTGCACGCCGGTGCTTCAGGAGGACACCTGGGAGCAAACCGAAAGATCGACAAACTCCAACAGCACTACTGCTGGCTGAAGCTTCGAGCAGACGCTGAGAGATGGTGCCGTCAGTGTCACGTGTGCGCGGCGATTCGCGGCCCCCAGACTAGGAGCCGGGGTCGCATGCAGCAGTGCAACATCAGAGTGCCATTCGAACGCATCGCTGTCAACTTAGCTGGACCGTTCCCAGTGTCTGACCGAAGCAATAAGTTCCTGATGGTGGTAGTGAACTACTTCACCAAGTGGCCGGAGGTGTATGCCATCCCGAACCAGGAGGCGAGGGCAATCGCCTCGTGGAGCAACTGTTCTGCCATTTTTGGGTGCCGTTAGAGCTCCACAGCGACCAGGGCACCAATTTTGAGTCTCACCTGTTAAAGGAGGCATTGGAAAGACTTGGGGTGAACAAGACCCGCACAACACTCCTACATCCGCAGTCGGACGGCATGGCGGAGAGGTACATCAAGACCTTAGAAGAACATCTGAGGAAAGTCCAGACCAGCCATCAGCGAGACTGGGACATCAAGGTGTCACTATTCTTGCTGGCCTACCGCTCATCAACACATAACACCACTGGGATGACGCCAGCAAGCTTAAAGTTCGGCCAAGAGTTATGCCTGCCTTGTGATCTGGCTTTTGGGAGTCCCACGGAAGCGAAACAGCCAGCAACCGAATATGTGGAGAACCTGGTGGACCATCTCAAAGACATACATGAGATGGCTCATCAGAACATCCAGATGGCGAGCGACCACATGAAGACACAGTACGACAGGCAAACCAACAGCCAAGGATTCCAGCAAGGTGACCTGGTCTGGTTGTACCACCCTACCCGGACCAAGAGATGCAGCCCAAAACTTCAACAACTATGGCGAAGACTGTACCGGGTGGTAAAGAGGATTAACAACGTGGTCTACCACATCCTGAAGGTGCCCCGAGGAAAACTGTTGGCGGTACACCTGAATCGTGTGGTCCGCTACGATAGTGCCGTTCGACACGACCAGCCTTGAGGAGGGAACAGTGTCGCGAACCATTTTTGCAACTGGCGCGGCCGGCACGCACAAAGGGACAGATAGTGCACCGCAGAGATAAAAAGGTTGCCGAAACAGATAAAGATAGATGACTGGAAGGTTCGTCTATTTAGTGCCGTCTTGATTGTTAGAGAACATCTCACAAATTTCTAGGATAATGAGTTGAGCTATAAAAGAAGCTGCGGCATCGTAATCATATTTTAGGACAGAATCTATAATTTTACATTCAAGCTAATATATTAATGTATATATTGTGCTACATAATAAAAATTAGAAGACCTTTCTAAAAACAGTGGTGCCAAGTGTTTCCATTATGCAACCTTTTCCTCATTAAAGTTCATTAAAAACCTATCTAAACAAAAGCTGACAAATCTAATAAGATTTATAAGGTAAGCATATGAAAACTTCTATTACCTGTTGTGAATTCTGTGGAAGACCTGCATACTGCTGAGACTTGCCAACTGCAGACATATCTTGACTTGATGGCTGCTGCTGCTGCTGATGGTATTGTTGCTGTACAATATCTGCTCCCTGCCACCAATCCTCTGTTTGCACAAAAAAAAAAAAAAAAAAAAAAAATTAAAAACAGTCTTATTAATCCATTACAAAAAAAAAAAGAGAAAAAATATATGTATGATTTAATATAATAGATCTCATGTTACTGTAAGGGACAAGGAAATTGGCCATAGATTCCAAAAATGAAAGCATGAAAAAGCCTTGAAAGCATATTGTCAATTCTTTAAAACAGGAGGATGCATTAAATATAAACTGAAGTTTTGCTCTAGCAGTTAGTTCACAGAGGAACTAATTTGTCGTCATGAGTGTAGAGTGAATATCCGAGTGAGGACATTTCCTTTGTAGTAATGTACAGTAAAACGTGTGTATGATCAGCAGCATAATGAGGAGCAAGGGCACACATTTTCACTGTCCAATCAATTATCATTATATCACAGAATTTCACATCTAAAATTTGCGTAGGGGAGGGAAGGATAATAGATATATGTAGTTAGGGCGAGAAGGTTTTGCTTGGGCGAGAACAGGAGTGAGAAACTTGAAAGGTATAGGTCAAGAGAGGGAGCTAGATAAATGTCCATTGTGTGGAGAAGAGAATGCAGATTTCCATTGTATATTATATTGTAATCAAACAAAGATATGGGAGGACTGGCTACGTAAATGGGACACTTTGGGGAGTGAAATAGTAATTAGAAAAATTTTGTCAGTAAAAGAGGAAAATAACAGGAAAAATATAAGGAATTATTTAGGGAAAGTTAAAGAGAGATGACTAAGAACAATGTAGAGTAGGATAGGTTAAATGGCAAAATGGGTATAAAGGAGCAGAGGGCCTCCAATACACAAAAAATGGGGATTGAATTATTATTCAATGGTGGGCAACATCATAGGATCTTCAGGATTTAGGAATTTACGTCATTTTCCAGTACAGATTTTATAATTGTAATCTTGATTTTGTATTTCCATTTGATGTTGCAAAAGGAAAGATGAGAAATAAATTACAAATTACAAATCTAAATTTTGAGAGGGCTGGCAGCTTTTAGGAAATATATGATTTAAAAATCTCAAATATATGAATAACTCTAAACATATTAGACATGACACCCTATGGATAAATGAGCTACATTAATGATCAGGGACATGCATTATTACAAAAATGCTTTAACAAATAGGTAAGTAGGGATAATGTACATACATAATTCCAAAGCTGGATGTATTTATTTCATGAAGAAAAATGAAATGTGGCAACAGCATGAATTGGTGAAGTTACCATAATACAAATTCACTGTGTTTAGCCACCGACCAGGGCACCAATTTTGAGTCTCACCTGTTTAGCCTTAACGAAAGTGGTATTCATTTTTGACCCTGAAGAAAAACATATTAATTATTTCTAACCCATGTTTACCAAGTGTTAGTAATTTACTGCAAGTTAGATTGTAAGAGAAAAGTGTGTATCAGTGCTGAGAGACGAAAAGAAATCAGCAAGTGAAGGCAGCAGTCTCTGAGCATTGTATTACTATATGATGAAATGACATATGGATTGTTGTGTATTTGTTGTGTCAGTTTGTACTCTTGAGCCAAAAATGGAGCAAGAGTTAAATGATGATGTGCATACTCTGGAAGTAGCTGATGCAAAGTCATGCACCAGAAAAATTCTTAAATCAATACAGAGGTACTTTACTAATTGTGACAGGAACTTGAGACTAGTGAGAGTGCAAGATACACATCAAAGTGCTTCAGTCTCCATGGTGTTTTTCAGAGAGGAAGCATTTCAAATTCAGTATTAGAAATAACCAAGTAAATTTGGTAGGATGCATTTTCAAGAAACAACTGATGAAACTTGATGCAGCAGTGACTAATATTAAAGCTGTATTTCTTAATTCTGTTGCAAGCCCATTGTTGATCGAGGTGGCGCCGGTGACTAGTTCAAAAGGGACGGGCGTGCAATGTGTAAATGAAAGCTCGCCAAAACGGGGGGGTGGGGGGGTGGAAAGGGGACGGATTTCTCAAGAGTTCTAGTTCTTTGTTCTAGCCCTCTTGATTGTTAGAGAACAGAACATTCTGGAATGTGAGTAATCTATAAAAAAGGGAGCCCGCCGTCAAAAGTAAGTCAGTTGTTAATTGTACTCACGTGTGTAAACAGCTGGTGAGCTGTGTCAATGACCTTGCAAGTTGTATTGTGTATGTGATGTAATTCTGGACTGCTGTGTACAAAGCGTGTTTCTTCGGAAATAAAGTGCAATTTTTGTTGTTTGTAACCTGGACTTTTGATTTCACGAGCCCACAAAGTCACAATTGGTGTCAGAAGTGGAATATTACGACATGGAGGCTGCTTTGGCACAGATTCTGGAGAAGTTGGAGACGGCAAATAACAACTTGACCAGGGGGATTTCCACGAAGATGGCCGAATTAACCACAGAAATGAAGACGGCTAACGACAACCTCAACGCCGACTTGAAAGAAACAAAACACAGCGAATGACACCCTCGCTGCGAAGTTGCAGACGCCAAATCACAATCTTTCTGAAATGAAGGCTGCGAACGAAGCCCTCGCCGCCAGACTTAAAGAGCAGTTGTCCGGCGTAAAGGAGGACGTCACGAAGCTGGGCGAGCGCGTCGAAGACCTGGCGAGCCGCATGAATGACCCCGGAGGGAAAGAACGTCTCCAACACTAAGTCCCTGAACGCCATGGTGGAGGACATCGTCGGCAGAAGGATGAAAGATCTAAAGGTCGACGCGCCGGGACGTGATACATCTCCGCGTGTCAAACCGCCGAAGTACGGCAGCATATCCACGTTCGAAGTCTTCCGCCGTCAATTCGACACGGTGACCAAGTACAACAAGTGGTCACCAGAGGAAGAGGCCGCACAGCTAATAGCCAGCATCCAGGCAAGGGCCTCAGAAATTCTTAACGCGGTGCAGACATCTGGGAGGCCCTGGAGAACCGCTTTGGGAACCACCGCTTGGCCGCAGCCTACCGCAGCCAAGTGAAGTCAAGAACGCAGCAGCCAGGGCAGACATTGCAGGAGTTCGCCCTGGCTATTGAAAAGCTGGCCAGCAAAGCTTTGGTCGACCTCCCACCTGAATTCGTATCCCGGGAAGCCGCCTACACGTTCGTTGACGGGGTACGGGACGTCAAGATACGTCAGCGCCTAATGCTCGGCGATAACAAAACCATTCACGAGGCGCTAACGGCAGCATTGAGGATGGAGGCGGCCAAGGTGACGGCTACTCCGACGTCGAGAACAAGGAGTATCCGCTACACTGGAGATCGAAGACCAGCTGAGGGACACCTGGAGAAAGACTGCCAACACAAGATAGAGCAGCCGGAGAAACGAGAAACGACCGACGTGGCATGGAGCACGTCGGCACCGTTAACACCATCCCCTCCAGTGACACTGCGCGCCATCAGCAGACAGATGGATGACAGCCTCATCGCGGACGGTTGGGTGAGAGGGAAGCCGTGCCGCGTGCTGGCGGACATCGGAGCAGCCATGACCGTCATCAGACCTGACGTAGCCAGGGGTTTGCCGTCGAGGAAACCAAGCCGACCATACCAGCTTGTGACGGCATCGGGTGGCACCTTGCCGTGGAGAGGGAGGCCCTGCTGCAGTTGACCTTGGGACGGAGTGCCGTGGGTCAGTGAGTGTTCGTCGCGGAGGTGGCTGAGGAGGTGATACTGGGATTGGATGCCCTCAGGAGCCACAAGGCGACGGTCGACGTCGGCAGGAAGGTCCTGTGCCTCAATGGAGAAGAGGTCATACTCCGGCAACCCGAAGAAGGCCTGGGAATTTGCAGGGTCGTCCTGAGGGAAGACGTGGTTGTTCCCGCGAGAATCGAGGTGGTGGTGACGGCACCATTGGAAGGACAGCGGACGAGGAACTTGATGCTGGACCAGAAGACGCCTGTACCCGGACTTTGAGTAGCCAGGACATTGTTGCCGTGCCGAGAGGTACCGGTGAGGCTGCTCAACCCAACGGACACCGATCACGACATCCATGCCGGGACGGAGTTGGGGACGTGCGAGCCCGTGGTCAGCGTAACACCAATCGATAAGACCCAGGAGCTGGTGCGGACGCAACACCTGGGGCGGCGGCTGGAAGGCTTATTGGAGAGGGCGGCCGACTACATGACCGCAGAACAGTTCGAGAAGATTTGACAACTGCTGAGACGATACCAGCGCGTCTTCAGCCAAGCCCCCCCCCCCCAGCGGCCTACTTCGGTAGTTACGGGTTTGGCGCACCCGGGGTGCCGAGCCAACAGTCTCCCTCGTGTGAGCTCCTCTTCGTGGTTGAGGGAGACGGTCAACAGGCCCACCCACGTGTAGGCCGTGCGTGGAGACCCGTGGAGAAGGTTTTTAGATTCTTGTCAATTTTTGAGTTTAGGATTTAGTGAACGAAATTTTATTAGGTTTTGATTGGTGTTTTTTATGTACGTGTATTTTTAATAGGTTTTGTTACACTTGTATAGTTTTTAGAAAGTTTTATATCTGACTTTTGCCATGACTAGTTTTTTAAAGGGCGCTGATGACCGCCGCAGTTGAGCGCCCTTATATATATCATATTTCAGCCAAGGCGACAGCGACAACGGCCGCACGGACCGAGTATTCCACCACATCGACACCGGAGACGCCCGGCATATTCGGCAACCACCTAGACGCGTCCCGCTAGCGAAACAGCTGGCGGTACGGGACATGTTGGAGGACATGAGATCCAGGGGAGTGATCGAAGTGTCTGACAGCCCTTGGTGTTCCCCTGTAGTCTTGGTGACTAAGAAGAACGGTAAGCTACGCTTCTGCGGGGACTACAGGAAGCTGAACGCTGTCACCAGGAAGGACTATTTCCCCTTACCCCGAATTGACGACACCTTGGACACGCTTGCTGGTGCGCAGTGGTTCTCGACTCTGGACCTGAAGTCTAGTTACTGGCAGGTAGCTCGGGACCCGAGAGACAAGGAGAAAACCGCATTCTCGACAGGCCAAGGGCTTTGACAGTTCACAGTTATGCCTTTTGGCCTCTGCAACGCACCAGCTACCTTCCAACGCCTTATGGAGTCAGTGATGAGAGGATTGACTTATGACGCCTGCCTGCTATACCTGGACGACATCATTGTCGGCAAGACATTCGAAGACCATCTCGAAAACCTGAGCAAGGTGCTACAGAGACTGTAGAGGACTAACCTGAAGCTAAACGCAAAGAAGTGCCAGCTCTTCCGCAAGGGAGTCAACTATTGGGCCACATAGTCTCACCAACTGAAGTGGCCACAGACCCGAAGACACAGGCCGTGAGACTGGTCTCAGACAAAGGATAAGAGAGAGTTACGCAGTTTTCTGGGGCTGTGCAGTTATTACCGCCACTTCATAAAGGGCTTCTCCAACATCGCCTTTCCAGCATCTGAAGAAGACCCTGTGCAGTGCTCCTATTTTGGGATTTCCACAACCAGGTGGCGCCTTCATTGTGGACACCAACGCCAACGACCATTACATTGGAGGCGTCCTATCACAAGTCCAGGACGGCCACGAGCGGGTGATAGCCTACTACAGCAAGACGCTACCCCAGGCAGAGAAGAACTGCTGTGTCACCCAGCAAGAGTTACTAGCGGTAGTAAAGACCTTGGAGCACTTCCACAAGTATCTGTACGGTCAGTCATTCCACTTGAAGACTGACCATTCTGCCCTTCACCTAGCTACTTAGCTTTAGGAATCTGGAAGGCCAGACAGCACGTTGGGTCCAGAGGCTGCAGGAGTACGACTTCACCTCTGAATGTCGTAGAGGGAAGAGCCACGATAACGCAGACGCCATGTCTCGAAGACCCTGCCCGGAAGAGTGCGGCCAATGCAAAAGAGTGGAAGAGAAGGAGCGTACCACAGCTGTCAGAGTGGTCACGGTAGTGCCTGCGAACGGCTGGGAAAGCGCAGGCCTGAGGAGGGAGCAGCTGGCGGACGCAGACTTGGGGCCACTCTTGAGGGAAGTGGAGGCAAGGACAAGACCGATCTGGGAGGATATCGCACCCAGAAGCGCTGCATACAAGTCGTACTGGGCCCAATGGGAGTCGTTGAAGAACAAAGAGGATGTGCTGCTCCGGCTATGGGAATCACCCGATGGGAAGACACAGAGAGAACAATTGGTGCTTCTCCGGAGTAAGGTCCCAGAAGTCTTGGAGGAAGTGCACGCCGGTACGGAGGACACCTGGGAGCAAACCGAACAATCAACAAACTACGGCAGCGTTACTACTGGCTCAGGCTCCGAGCAGATGCTGAGATGGTGCCGTCAGTGTCACCTGTGCGCGGCGAGTCGCGACCCCCAAACTAGGAGCCGGGGACGCATGCAGCAGTACAACGTCGGAGCGCCATTCGAACGGATCGCTGTTGACATAGCTGGACCATTCCCAGTGTCCGACCGAGGCAACAAATATCTGATGGTGGTCGTGGACTACTTCACCAAGTGGCCGGAGGTGTATGCCATCCCGAACCAGGAGGCGCAGACCATTACAAACTGCCTCATGGAGCAACTGTTCTACCGTTTTGGGGTGCTGTTGGAGCTTCACAGTGACCAGGCCACCAATTTTGAGTCTAACCTGATGAAGGAGGCACTGGAAAGACTTGGAGTGAACAAGACCCTCACAACACCCCTACAACCGCAGTCGGACGGCATGGTCGAGAGATACATCAAGACCCTAGAAGAACATCTGAGGAAGGTCGTGGCCAGCCGTCAGCGACACTGGGACGTCAAGGTGCCACTGTTCCTACAGGCTTACCACTCGTCGACACACAACACCACTGGGATGACGCCAGCAAGCTTAATGTTCGGCCGAGAGTTACACCTCCCTTGTGATCTGGCTTTTGTGAGCCCCCGGAGGCTAAGCAACCAGCAACCGAGTATGTGGAGAATCTGGTTCCACGACATGCATGAGATGGCTCGTCAGAACATCCAGAAGGCGAGTGACCGCAAGAAGACCCGATACGACAGGTTAGCCAACAGCCAAGGGTTCCAGGAAGGTGACTTAGTCTGGTTGTACCACCCTACCCGGACCAAGGGACGCTGCCCGAAACTTCAGCATTCATGGCAAGGACTGTACCGGGTGGTAAAGAGGATTAACGACGTGGTCTATCGCATCCAGAAGGTGCCCCAAGGAAAGATGTTGGTGGTACACCTGGATCGTCTGGCCCACTACGATGGTGATGTTCAGGACGACCAGCCTTGAGGAGGGAGCAGTGTCGCGAGCCCATTGTTGATCGAGGCGGCGCTGGTGACTAGTTCAAAGCGACGGGCGTGCAATGTGTAGATGAAAGCTCGCCGAAATGGGGGGGAAGGGGACGGATTTCTCAAGAGTTGTAGTTCTTGATTGTTGGAGAACATTCTGGAATGTGAGTAATCTATAAAAAAGGGTGTCTGCCCGCCAAAAGTGAGTGAGTCAGTCGTTAATTGTACTCGTGTGCGTGAACAAGCTGGTGAGCTGTGTCGATGACCTTGCAAGTTGTATTGTGTATGTGACGTAATTCTGGACTGATGTGTACGAAGCATGTTTCTACAGAAATAAAGTGCAATTTTTGGTGTTTGTAACCTGGACTTTTGATTTCACGAACCCATAAAGTCACAATACAAAAAAGAGATAACATCTTTGTTTTGATTTCTTGAAGAAAAATACCCAATTGAGGGTCCTTAATTGTTCCCAGTACCAGTGATCACAAAATGAAGAATTAAATAAACAAAAAAATATATAATATAAAATAAAATCAGCAGATCTAATAGCCCGGTTTCTGGAATCTATACCAGGCCTTATTATGCAAACTTCATTTTTAACTTTATTAAATTCTAAATCAGATTACACAAAACAATTTACAAATTTTGCAGATATAATCTACTTTCTACCTTAACGAACTAACTAAACCTACAGATTACTGGAATCCAGTAACCTTACAAATCTACTCATCTAATCTATCTAAAACAGTATTTTTCTACTTTACTTCTACATCAACAATATGCTCAAATCTACATTTCTACTACAGCTTTAATTCTTATAACAAGCTACGAAAGACTGTTTTCTACAATTTTAAAATTTCCTCTTCTGCAACTGTATCCAAAGCTTCCTCCTACTGAAATCCATCTCCTAAAGGGACTGGCATCAGTAGATGGAGCTGGTTCGTCAGTTCCAGACATCTGGGTAGTCATCTCTCCGCTTCTGCTTAATCAGTTGCATCTGTCCACTCTGATACTCTCCATATATATCTTCTCTCTCCTGGTATTCTCTTTCTGTCTATGGTTTCTGCTCTTCTTTCTGATATCCATAATTGGCATCTTCTATTTATTGGCTGTGCGTCTTAAATTACGTCTTCAGGTCTGGTAATCTGTATCTTCAGTTTCTCTTGGTCCTATTTCCCTCCGACGATCTCTTACATAATATTCTTTTCTTGTACATCGAAATGTTCTTACATTTCTTTCTTGAAATATTTTGTCGCGGGTCATATATTCCTCTAATGCCTTAGCGGATATTATCTGAGACATATTTTCTAAATGTGCATAATTTTCTGCATCTCTTAAGATGTTCCATAAACATTTTCCTTGAAGTTTCCTTCGACCGTCTTCTGCTAGTTCACTATATTTATTGCACTCAAAAATAACATGTTCAGGCGAATCTAAACAATTAAATTGCTCACATAAATCTGAGTTCTTGTTCCCTATTCTTTTTAAATATACATTATATGGGCCATGTCCTGTAACAAAGTGAAAAAATCCTTTTCTGGTTTTATATGTTCCAATTTTAGCCTCACTTTAATGTCCGGAAATAAATCATGTACTCTTCTTCCTATGAGTGCATTATCCCACTCTTCTTGCCATTCTTGTAATAAATAATTTTTCACTTCTATCTTAGTATTGCATCTTTTTCCCACAATTTTAAAAACATTCCCATATTTTTTCTTCTTTAGCCAATAAGTTGCACCCCTTAATCTAATGATATAGTCAATAGGCCAAATTCCTGCTACTATTAGTAGGGCCAAAGTAGATGTCGTTTTTGTAGCTCCGCTGCTGGAATACTTAGCTAGAAGCTGCTTTCTATGTTGAAAGGTAACGTAACACATGGCATAATAGCGCGCAAGCGGGACAGAGCCTGCCAACCCGACTGCCAGTCTCACACCCACACATGCAAGGCAGAGGTAAATGATCATCCAACCAATATGGGGAGGAAATATGGTCAGCATCACAGCACCCCCAGAGGTTGATTTTCTAGACCAGGGTTCGTTCCTAAATTTCCTCATGGTAATGAGTGGGCACCGGTCCTATACCCAGGGATGGGATCAAATCCAGGCGCCTCCCATGGCAGGAATCTAAAGCACAATGCTCTAGTTTACAGGACATGTTGAAAGGTACCTTCACACAATTATAGAAGATTTGGATTCTATTAGCAATGCTTTATGCTATACTTTATAGAATACACAGCAAAATATTGACCAACTTTGAATTGGCAAAAGAAGGAAACTTTTATAGTGAAACAGAAAAGAAGCTAAATTGCATCAGAAGCAATATGTTAAAGAACATATATCAGCAGATAAGCAAAACACTGTAGCATTAATGTATTCAGCACCTGAGGTGTGATCCAGCACTCATCAGTAACAGCAATATCTACAGAGGTGTGATCAAAACAAAGGGAACTTTTTTAATTTTGCAGGCTTTATACGTATGTTTTTCAAACTTTTTTTTTTATTTTAAAATTATGCTACACATGTTCCTGATGTATGTATGTTTCTGCATTTTCAGCTGTTTTGAATACTTGGTTTATTGTTGACAGCAAAAAAAAGTCTCCGGGGAATGAGATGCAGAGGGTTGGAGAAGGTTCCAACACCCTGCCTTGATATGTGTATGACACCTGTGTCAGTTCACTTACAGTCCATTCCATGCCTACTACATTTGAGAATAAATCTTCTTGTTTTAGTATACTGAGTGAATAGGGCACATGTTTTTTTAACAGTTCTACTCCTTATGCAGCATTTGTTCTCTGTCACACACATTCACTGTGCTTGTCCCACTGTGTAAGGGTGGAAAATTCCTGTCAGGAACTTTCCTTGCATTGGCAAACAGTATCTGTTTTCAAGTGCTTGACAAATTTTTACATAATATGCAATACATTTTGTTTGTATGGAATTAAGTGCAGCATCGTATTTGAAATGTTGTCTGTGGCTTTTGGCAAAACTACTATGAGCAAGACAAGAAATTAAGAATGGGAGAAACATTTCAAAAAGGTCAAGAAGAAGTTGAAGATGACGCTCTGTACACCCTCGCTCCATCAGTGACTGAACACAATGTGGAGAAAGTGTTTTTTTTTTAAAAAAAATAAATAATCTGAAAAAACTGTTAAATCACCATCTGAAAGGTTTGATTAGATTTATGGTAAAACCACTTCTGGAAACTGAATCAGGTTAATGCTCCCACTCACACCTTAATAGAAGATGTTGATTTTTCGTCAAACAACAAAAATGTTTTGTTACCTCAGTCATGTACTTGCCAGACATGGCTCCTTCCAACTTCTATTTCCAAGACTGAAGAGAATCATAAAGGATGTCTTTTTGCCACCATTTATGAGATAAAACAGAATCACTGAAGAAGCTGAACAACATAATGAAAAGTCAGCTTCAGAAGTGCTTCCAGGATTGGTAAAAGTGCTCGCACAAGTGTACTATATCCAAGGGGAATTACTCTGAAGGAGTTGTTGGTTTTGTTGTTGTTGTTGTTGTTGTTGTTGTTGTTGATGATGATGATGATGATGATGATGATGATGATGATGATGATGATGATGATGATGATGATTAAAGGCTGGAAAGGTGTGTGTTTTTCCATAGGTATACTGCACATGGACTGTACTGTTATCAGTACCACATGTAAATAATGGCAGGTAGATATAGTCTGACCATGACAACTACCTCACAGTGAGAGGAAACAAAACAGTCGCAATATACTATACCTTGACCTTGCATCTGAATACACCTGAAAGGCAATGCTTCACTAGTCTGCAGAGTACTATGTTACGTTGTTATCGATGTTTGCAAATTTGATGGCCCAGTTGCACATCTGACGTCATTCATACTCTGTCTCCTGCTAACTTGTATCGTATGCGAGCACACATATCTCTGGCATGATGATGATTATTGATATTGAGAGAGAGAGAGAGAGAGAGAGAGAGAGAGAGAGAGAGAGAGAGAGAGAGAGAGAGAGAGAGAGAGAGAGAGAGAGAGAGAGAGAGAGAGAGAGAGAGAGAGAGAGAGAGAGAGAGAGAGAGAGAGAGAGAGAGAGAGAAATGAGAATGTTTTTGTGATCAGAAAACTCTGTACTGAACTTCAGAAGCTAACTAATGAAATTATGTTGCGCACAGGAAAGACATATTATGAGTAATATGCTGATAATCATCCTGTTTAGTGGAACTCTTCAGTACATGTGGTATCCATGTGCCATAGTTGACAATGAACATTTCTTTTCTTACTACTTAAAAGTCTTGGCAACTTGCATTGTAACGTGAAAGAAAATAATCTATAACAATGTTCTTCTTTGACAGAAAGGAATAAGTTTTTTTTTTTTTCATTATATTTACTTTAGAAGATAATTTATTTATTGAATGAAATAATGTTATTGTTGAACCTTTTATTTAAAGTAATGGAACAGAACCACCAGAAACCTCAAATCTGTCATTGGTTTTTCAAAAGAAAGAAAAAGGAAATTGTACAGTCTACAGATACCACCTTCAAAATTCATCGAAGTGCATTCTAGAAAATATGATTTAAAAACAATAAAGAAAATTTCTAAAAAAATAGCATAGTTAAAATATAAATCTGGTGTTCACCAAAATATTAAATGATAAATGCAGGTCCTTAGTTATACATATATTATTAGCATGTTAACACATCTTAAAGAACATCACAACATAATTAACCTTTCAGTTTCTCTACCGATACAGAAAGTAGAGGAAGGATTGTATTCCAGCCAAAAATTTGCTGTCAAGGTTTCAACAGAAATATATTTAGTTTGTTCAGTATTGATTGGCACTCTTGCTAAATTTCTACAAATAGCAGTTTGAAATCTGCGTAGATGCATGTGAGATGGTGAGATTATAGTATTGTCTACTTGCACCAGGTAATGTTGCTGCTGCCCATAAGTACATCATTGCAACAGCAATTATTCTGGCTTGCAAGTACACTTACAGACACTGATAAAGCAATCATGAGCAACAGCTGACTGCGTGTTTTCTCTGGAGGAAAGGAGTAAATGCTTCACACATCTACAATGTATGAGCAGACAGCACCAAGTTGCAGATCCGTGTTTCGTTGGCTATCAGAGTTCAACGGTAGCAAGAACTGTGCTGAAAAAGGCAAAAGCACTGGGTGTTCCCAACTATGCAAACTAAACAATGCCCAGCATGTCACTGACTTGATAATACAAAACAGGTGAATCACATTGAACTAGAATAGGTAACATTTCTATTCCGGGTGAACCCTCTACTATCATCCCTGAGGATTTGAAGATTAAGAAGATGTGTGCAAAATGGGTGCTCATACCTTCATCAATGCACAGAAACAGAAGCATGTGGAGATATGCCAAAAATTGGTGCAACAGTAGATTTCTTTCTGAATCTGGTCATCATAGGTAAGTCATGGTTCATTTCATAAAAATTGAAGCTACTGACAGTGAAGCAATAAAAATACTACAGTAAAATCATATCGTGACAAACTTCGCTTATCTTTTTGAAAAATTATAAATTCTTCAGGGATACTACACAAATATAATTTGTAACATAAAACTTCCCTTATCTTAAAAAAAAATGATGAAAATGTTCTTATTAATTGATGAGGATCGCGATTTCATAAATACTCATTCACATCATCAACTCAAACAACCTCGTCAACGTTACAATCACAAGAGGTCACTATGTTTATCCAGTACTACCAAAATCTGAAAATGGAATAAACTTAAAAACAGAATCGACTGCCGGTATTTCAAAATTCATTACATCATGTTTATTTTTTAAAATATATATTTTTTCCAAAACATTAACTCTATCAAACCACTTAATTGTTTCAATAATTTAACTTCAGGATTTATTTCACGGTTTAATGACCAAAAATGATCTGCTATAGCCGATTTATCAGTCTGTTCATGCTTAATGCTATGAAAATGTTCTTTCGTTCTGGTTTCCAAATTACGTTTTGTCTTTCCAATATAAACTTTATCACAATCTAAACAATTAAATTGATAAATACCAGATATTTTTATTTTAGAGAATAAAATAAATACCAGAATTTTATCTTTTTAGAGAAATGTAGCAAATTTTTAATACTATATTTATTTTGAGGAACTGAAGCTATACCAAACTGATGGATAGAGTGAACATGACAAATAATAAGAGTTAAATGATGAAGCCTGGGACTCAAGTACTTACGATAGTAAGTCACCACAAACGGTGTATCTCGGATGCGAGAGCCCCTAGTGGTTTACCCGGGAAATATACGAGTCAAATGGAGAATTTAATGTCAGGACGGCACATTGGCCATGATAGCTCAATGGGTTAGAGCAACTGGACGGAAACCAGGAGATCCATGGTTCAAATTATGGCCATGGCATTGAATTTTTCAGGTTGACTCTATATCCACGAAAACCACAAACGGTGTATCTCGGATGCAAGAGGCCCTTGTGGTTTACCGGGGAAATATACGAGTCAAATGGAGAATTTAATTTCAGGATGGCATGTTGGCCATGGTAGCTCAATGGGTTAGAGCGACTGGATGGAAACCAGGAGATTCGTGGTTCAAATCGCGGTCATGGCATTGAATTTTTCATGTTGACTCTATCCATTAAAAACCTTAGCCTATATACGGCTAGAATGAAGAAATAATTAATTTCCATCAATTAACTAAAATTATACCAAACTGTTAAAATTTTTTGAAAATGTTTATTAACCCCAGGATGGTAAGTACATTTTCCAAAATTATAATCGTCTTTTATATTCTTAAGGGTAGAAATATCATTAACAGTGTTTTTATATTTAAATTTTTCAATTTTTTATGTATAAAGTCTTTATTAAAACCATTAATTAAAACAGTATTAATAATATGTTTATATTCTTTATTAAATTCCTCTTTATTCAGTGGTATATTCATTAATCTATAAATCAAATTATCAAAAGCGCAAATTTATGTGAAAAAGGGTTGAAACTTTTATTTATGTAATTATCGATATGAGTAGACTTCCTATAAATACCCAAGTTTAATTTATTATTATTTCTTACTATCTTTAGATCTAGAAAAGGAAGAAATACATTAATTTCAGTCTCTAATGTGAATTTTATAGCTTTATCTTGCTAATTTAGTAATTTTAAAGCATCATTTGTGTTTATCAGGAACAAACGAAAAAATATAATCAACATATCTATACCAGGCTTTAAAAATTAAAGGGAATGGTTTAGTGACTTGCTTTTTTGAAAAAACTTGTAAAAAGATCAGCTAAATAAGGTGAAAGAGGATTTACCCATTGCTAAGAGAATTTTGTTTGAATTCAACCACTTAAAAAAAAAAAAAGTCAAAATCAAAATTTTTTCTCTATAAATACTAGGAAATTATGCATTTAATCAAAAGAAACAAGTTTATCAGTTTCAAATAATATAACACTGTCAAACTTTTTTACTAATTCAAAACAATTTTTAATACTTAAACTCTTAAATTTATCAAAATTACTAAATTTTTCATGTAACCAATTAGCTAAATTGTAAGTTGGTGAATTTATACAATTTACTATAGGTCTCATTTTATATCAAGGTTTATGAATTTTAGGAAGAGCATAAATTGTATGTTAAACAGAATTACTAACTTCTACAAAATGTTTCTTTTTTTTTTTTTTTTTTATTTGATATAATTTTCACTTCATTAAGCATTTTACTAAAATTTGAAATACAAGGTTTTAAAAGGTCTTTACTAATTTTTATAAAATCTTCACACCTTGAAATAAAAGTTCTACTATCTTAATATAATCAGATTTATCTAACATTACAATCCGCTTTAGTGAAAATTAAATCTTTTTCATTTAATGATTTAATAATCTGTTTACTATTATTTCTCATAGGTTGGTATCTATCCAAATTTTGTAATATTTTACTACATTTCAATTTAATTAACGTTTTATTATTTTCACTTAAATCTTGACTAGCAATTTCTATATCCGCAGTATAATCATCTATATTGTTTGAAAATAATCTACGTGTGTAACATATGTTATGGGGACCTTTTGCATTCTATGACAATAGTTAGATATTGGTTCAAGACTTCAAACATGTTCAAACATCCATATTTTATGAAAAATTTCCAGGATGCCTGGTGGATGTGGTTAGCAAGCAGGAAAAAATATTAAAAGCAGAAGCATTATTAACAGTGAAGTATTCTTCATTTTTGAGTTTGATTTATGAGTCACTATGTTTACACTCAAACTTCACTTACTTGTTGTATAATTGAAACGTTTTCAAGATCATTCAATCTCATCCTCAGCTGTTTGGTGACTAAATGAAGATTCCTCTTCTTCCACTACTACAGAGCTCCGATCACTCTGCCATCTGATCGGAGCTCCGTAGTAGTGGAAGAAGAGGAATCTTCATTTAGTCACCAAACAGCTGAGGATGAGATCGAATGATCTTGAAAATGTTTCAATTATACAACAAGTAAGTGAAGTTTGAGTGTAAACATAGTGACTCATAAATCAAATTCAAATTAAAAAAAAAGGAGGAAAAAGTTCATTATATAATTCTTGCTGTTTCTCGAATGAAAGTTAGCAAAGTGGCAGAAGCCTTAGATGTGTCAAAAGGTATGCCAATTCCTGTTTTGAATGATAAGTTGGAGAATTATTGCTGCAAACCCCATATTACCCAGACCTGGCCCCCTTGTATTTCTTCTTGTTAGAAACATGAAGAATGCTTGTGGGAACAAAATTTAGATCAAATGGGAGCATCATTGAGGCAGAAGCATATTTTGCAGAATCGATAATTGCTATTTTTCTGAAGGGGTTAATAAATGGGAGCAATGGTGGTAGAAGTACCTATCTCTAAAATTTTATTTATTTAGTGTACTAAGCTATTACAATTGTTGAGCTGCTCGCCAGTATTTGGCCCAGGCCATATCTCTAAAATGGGACTAAGTGGAGAAATAAATAATTTGTGTTTGAAAAATTTGGCATCTTCTCCTTAAATCTCACATCCATCACTACACTATTGTATCATACCATCAGCATATCTAAATTGTCTCAAGGTATACAAAAATCCACGTATAATGCAATTTTAAATTATGTTCTAAGAAATGTTCTTATGGTTCTTTTTTATACTATGTATGCTAAACTACTAAATGCAAAAGAAGGTTGTTATACACGTGGGGCCTGTCTTGTACTTCAAGAAATACTTGTCAATACTTGCTCTAGTATCAAAGGAAGTTTACTGTTAGCAAGCACTTTGTTATAGAACTTCTAGCCTAATGCTAGGACTAGCTTATATATAGAGTATGTAGAAATATTTCCTACTACACTCTACGAGGTCTGTTCAAAAAGTATTGCAAATTTTGAATTTTCACAGGCTATGTATATTCAATTTTTTATTGTTTTGTGGCGTTATGTTGGTACTCATGTCCCTCACTTATATTGACAAGCTCGGCCATTTTGAATGTTCACTTAATTGTTGACAGCTATTTTGCTTGGACATGTTTTGGCTCTTCTTTGATTTTTGCCTATTCCAAACAATGGAACAAAGAATCTGAATCAAATTTTGTGTGAAAAACAAAATTAAAAGCATGGTGCATTCCAAATGTTGACTGTAGCATATGGTGGAGCTACCTTGCACCAAAGCAACATTAATCGGTGGTACACAAGGTTCTCAGAGGATCAAGAAAATGTGAACGACAAAGAGCATCCCAGATGCCCAAGCTTGTCAACAACAGATGAAAGCATTGAAGAAATGAAGAAACTAGTACTGGCCAATCGTTGAATCATCATTACAGAAGTTACTGAGGACCTAAACATATAGATTGGCTTGTGCCATTCAATTATGGCCAATGATTTGGGCATGAGACGAGTTGCCGCAAAATTTGTACCAAAGTTGCTCAATATCAACCAAAAATCCATTGCATGAATATTGCTAAGGAGCTGTTGAACTCTGTTTGCGACATGGTCATAACTGGTGACGCATCATAGCTTTATGGTTATGACGTGAAAACTAAAGCTCAAACATCCCGATGGATGCTGTCACACAAGCCAAGACCTAATAAAGCACGCCAAATTCAGTCAAATATGAAGGTTTTGCTTACAGTTTTCTTTGATTGCAGGGGCATGGTGCAACATGAGTTCTTGCCACAGGGTAAAACTGTCAATAAGGAATGTCACCTGCAAGTTGTGCACAACTTGCGCACAGAAATCCGCTAGAAATGCCTGGATTTGTGGAAGAACAAAAACTGGCTTTTGCACCATGATAATGCTCCTGCTCACACATCGTTATTTGCGCACAAATTTTTGGCCAAAAACAGCACACTTATGATGCTGCAGCCACCGTACTTCCCAGACCTGGCCCCCTATGACTTTTTTCTCCCCCAAAACTGAAGAGGTCCATGAACAGACAATGCTACTCCACGATTGACGATTGAGGGGATAAAGACAGCATTGAAGGAGGAGCTCAACAAGATCACAAAAAACTATTTTTTTGAAGTGCTTCGACAATTGGAAGAAACGGCACAAGTGTATAATATCTGGTGGGGATTACTTTGAAGGGGACAAAATATATATTCATGAATAAATAAATACTTTTTGAAAATACAAAAAATTTGTGATACTTTTTGAACAGACCTTGTACGTATGTTAAAGATGGAAAGATGAATAAGACTTTAAAAATTCAATAGTATGGCCAGAATTTTAACCATGCACCATTGGATCTTCAGGCCAACCACCAATCATACTGTAAACCTGTTTATATGATACCTTTGTTTTCTATGGCAAATCCTAAGGGAAACTCAATAATTGTATACCCATGTGTTTCTGCATCCTTTATGTTTTCCAAAAATTATATTTTAACCATATTAGCCTAAAATAAAGCAACTTACCTTGTCTATTAAAGTGATAGTTTCCAAATTGTTGCTGGTGGCTGTACCACTGCTGTGGTGGAACAGGGAGCGTATTTGTACCAGGTTTTACAGCCATGAATCCCATATTTGCACCAGTATTATTCTGACCGTAAGAAGTGTTTTGAGCATAAATACTGCCCGGATAACGTGAAAAATAATCAAGGGCGACGAATGCTGCATTCTCTGAGGCCTGTAAAATAAAATGTAAAAGTGATTCTTCCCAAAAGTAAAGAATGATGCAAACATGGGTAGGGGATATGAAAAGTTGATTCCTTAACCTGAAGCACTACCTGTTGGCATAACAGTAACAAACGACAAGTGTTGTATTGTTGCATTCACACAACAGCTTCATGATCAAGTTTATGTTGGGTCAAAACCAAATGAAATTTTGAACAAAAGGGAGTCCACTCTTTCAATGATACAGTTTATCTAATGTCACACATCTAGCAGAAATTGTTTGAAGCCACTGATAACGAATCTGCATTTAGAAAATGTCCACTCTATCAAATTCTGATACTTGTTAACCTGCATTACTTTTGCTGAACTGGAAGTAGGCTAAAATTTGTAATTGGCCAGTTACAAATAAATGACATTCCAATGTGCAAAATCAACTTTCTACTTTGCTATCTATGTAGTCATCAAAATTCATTGCCCTTCTTGTTAATGAGGTATTACAAACTAAAATGATGTATGCAGATTTGATTTGTGTTCTACTTGCTGTTCTGTTTTCCATTCTTGGGTTCTTTTAAACCAGCCTTGGCACAATAAGCAAAACGGCACAAGTGTTAATTTGTGAAAAACTGGGTGAAAATGAAAAGCAGAAGAATGAGGGGGAAACATTTACTAGATATTTCTGAAACATCCTTCAAGAGTGACCGAGGAAAAAAGAATGAGTTCTGAAAATAATGTGCGACATTCAAACAATTAAGGTACCCTCAGAAAGTGCTGCTGGCAGTGTCCAAAACATTACATTTGCATCTCCATGTGTCAGTTTCACTTCAATAGGTGCCTCTAAGTTTGTTGGATGCTCAAACATGCAATCTAATATGGCTACTAGTGACTGTCCCTGGATTTATCTGGAAGACCTACTACATGAATATTCCATTTATAGTTGGGCCATAGATTGTGTACATATGTAGTTCATTTTCACTGTAGTGACTTCTGTGTTTTTCTGAAGTGCACTAGCAATAAATGACCCATTCAAGAATATGTTTATCAGCTGTGTTATAATGTGTCAGTTAGTGCCTTCTGTTTCAGTTATAAAGGCTTAAATTCATTCATTGAGCATCTCAAAAGTGAGTTTTTCATGACTTACTGTGTATGAATTACTTAAGATTATTATTAATCCACTGAAATGCCTGCCAAAAAATTCACACTTGAACAAAGCTCTTTTATGTACAATCTACACATAAAAACTAAATCATATGGATATGAGCTTACATATTCACACTGTTTGAAATTTCCTTGTATGTATTCAACATGTCTGTTATATTAATAAAACAAAATATTATATTGTTATTGTGAATGTAACAGTACTTAGTTTCTAAGTTTATATCTAGCAAAATAATCCTTATAAACATTAATATGTTGGTTGTGTAATATATTATGTTTTATGAAAAGGTGACAATAAATAAAAAATAATAAATACACAAATAAGAAGTAAAAAAATAATAAATACACAAATAAGAAGTAAAAAAATAATAAATGACAAAAATAACAAAACTTCATGTGTGAATTTCTTGCTCACGCAGAAAAGTTAATCAGCATCTATAGCCTTTTGAAAAAAACTGCATTTTAAAAATGCAAATTTGCACTAGTTAAACTGTTCTATTTGTTTCTGTTCACATTCAATGAGACAGACAGTTTCAGGAAGGAGAACTGAATGATTAATGCAATAAATAGAAAAAACCATTTTTCTCAGAAACGCATTTTGTACATCTACCGAGTTTTGAAAAAATACTCCTCAATTTTTAGAAGATACTATAAGGTTCAGATTTTAGTTCACCTCTCATGGCACAATTTTCCCAGCAACCCTGGGTTCTCTTGCGCAAAGGCAAGAGCCCATGGAACAGGTTACCATGTTTTAAAAACTTTATGGCACCTGAATGATGCTATTTTGCTACTGTCTTCATATACATCTTCAATGTGTGTGAGAGCACGCGTGCGTGCGTGTGCGTGTGCGTGTGCGTGTGCGTGTGTGTGTGTGTGTGTGTGTGTGCGCGCCCGCGCGTATTTAATGCTCAGAATTTGATAATAAAATCATTTTTCTTCTTGCTTCCCAATATTTGGAAACTAGATCTTGATTTCGGAGAGTTTCACATACAGTTAGATGATCGATGTTCATTAAATCGTCTTTACCACATAAACAGCACTGTGGAGAAGTTGTAATTCCAACCTTGAATAAATGTCCATTCAAACAATCGTGGCCTGTGATTAATCTGAACATTGCTACTGAAGATTTTCGAGGTAGTTCTGGAATTGTCTTTAGTTTGTTTTGGAGATCTTTCCAATTAAGTTTTTCAGAGGAAACTAGATAGTTGTTATATAGTTTTGTGAAGATGTTTTTGATTAATCTTTTAACTGTTTCATAGGGGATATTTTGTTTCGTTGTTTGAGATATTTTGGAACCCTTCTTGGCCAACATATCTGCTTGCTCATTGCCAGAAATTCCACAGTGAGATGGTATCCATTGGAAAACTATACGTATATTTAAATTTTGAAGATGTTTAATCATATTATGAATTTCATTTATCTTTTCGGTTTTTGGGCTGTAATTTGAAATAATAGCCTGAATAGCTGCTTTAGAATCTGTTAAGAAAACTATGTTGGAAAGCTTATTTGTCCAGGCAAATAGTTTTTGTAAGGAAGTATAAATTGCATCAATTTCTCCATCAAAACTTAAGTAAATTCCAACATGCTTATATAAAGAATATTTACAGGTAGCTCCTGCTCCTGCTCCATCTTCTTGATTGTAAAGAGAGCCATCTGTATAGATGTGTGTCCATTTGTCAACTGGATATCTTACATTTATGGTTTCAAGGGCATATGCTTTAGCTTCTGTAGATGAGTATTCTTTCTTTTTAAAATCTGCAGGTAAATCTAGGTAGTATTCTAATTCAATGATGTTCAGTGGGTTATTAAGAGACATGAAAGGTTCTATTTTGGATGGGTAATTTAGTTTATTTCTTAGTTGTTGAACTTTCTGTATGAAGCCTAATTGAGTTTTCAAACTGAAGGTGGATGTGTGTTGTTTTACCCATTTATTATTCTCTGGAATTCTTAAGAGCTTTTCATATGTTAAAAGGGCTTGCATTTCTAAATCTGTCATTATGGGTGTGTTACATGTAAATGCTTGTAAGGTTATTATAGGAGTAGTTTTTATAGCTCCAGTAATTAACCTAAGAGCTTGATTTTGTGTGCGCTCCAGTATCATGAAGTTGAAGGTGATGATGTTATCAGTACTTCTCCACAGTAATTAAGAACTGGCCTTATATATGTATTATATGTAGTATTTAATGTAGATCTTGAACAACCCCATTTAGTTCCTGCAAGTTTTTTAAATATCTTAAAACGGTTACTTGCTTTATCTCTAATTCTTTCAATATGTTTTTTCCAAGTTAATTTTTTGTCAAACAATATTCCAAGATATTGAGCATTTTCTGTTCTGGTTAATTTGATATTATCATAACTTAAGGTGATACTGGGTTGTTTCTTTCTTAGAGAGAAGAGCTGATAGTTACTTTTCACAGTGTTTACTTCCATGAGGTTTTTAGAACACCATTGTTTAAGGGTATTCAAAGAATTTTGAATATTTGTCTTTAGAATTTCAAGTTTGCCTGATTTCCAAATTACTAAGTCATCTGCATACAATGCAGTGTTGATGCCTGTTTGTTGAAGTTGTTTGGGCAGATCATTTATATAGATATTGAATAGAGTAGTGCTAAGTACTGCTCCTTGAGGTAAACCTAGATGGATTTTTTTAAATCTTGATAATGATGAACCATAAGAAGTTGTGCAATATCTTTCTGAGACAAATTCTGATATCCAGTGAAGCATATTATCTTTAATTCCCATCTGTTGTAGTTTCTTCATAAGATTACATCTCCATACAGTATCATATGCAGCTTTCAGATCAACAAATACTGCTAAGGTGTCTTCTTTTCTATTAAATCCCTCTTTAATTTCTTGACTGAGTTTATACTTGTTCACTGGTTGTATGGTTTTTCCGGAATCCGGCTTGGCAGGGTGATAGAAGATTATGTTCAAGATACCAATTTAATCTAGCTGAAATCATTCTTTCCATAATTTTTGCTAAAACACTGGTTAATGATATAGGTCTATAGTTGTTTATATCAGCTGCTGATTTGCCGGGTTTGAGTATTGGAATAATAATAGCTTTTTTCCAATTGGATGGAACAGAAGATTTCCAGACATGATTATAGAAGTTGAGTAATATAGTTTTTGCTTTTTTACCTAAATTTTTAATGAATTCTGGATGAATTTTGTCTGGTCCTGGGGCTTTTCTATTACGTGTTTTACAAATAGCTATATCAAGTTCAGAAACTGTAAATTCATGATAAAATATTTCATCTGTTGAAATTAAATAAGGTTTATTTCAATTCCTTTCTTGGAAGTGTTGAAAACAGTGTTGTTATGATAAATTAACTTTAAAGAGAGTCAATTAAAGACACTAGACAACACTTACTTTTAAGAAGTAAGAAGTAAGTGTTGTCTAGTGTCTTTAATCGACTCTCTTTAAAGTTAATTTAAGGTTTTTTTTTTTTTTTATTTCATTTATTTCCTTCTTTATGTTCTTATCTAGCTTTTTATATATTCTTGGAATTTTGGATGATGTAAAATTTGAATTAAATGCACTGGCAATTTTTTGGTTATCAGTTAGTTCTTTATCTTTATATATAATAGGATGTTTAGAAACATTATTATCTTTATAATGTGTTGAAATGAACTTATGTATGGCTTTATTATCTTTCCTATAATCAATAGTTTCAATAAATTTATTATAGGAGTTTCTTTTTGCACAGAGAATTTCTTTTTTGAATTTTGCTGTTTTGATTTTCCAGTTGAGAATACTTTTAGGATCTTTGTTAATTTCAGCTAACTTTCTAGCTGATTCTCGTTAATTTTTTAAAGGCTCTAAATCTTTAGACCAAAAGGGTTTGTAAGTTTTAAATTTTCCTTTGGGATGTACTTTTTTGCAGTATGTATAGAAGCTGGCAGAGATTATCATTAATTTTGTTAGGAGAAATGTTAGTGGTTTAGATCATAGAGGGCATTATTTTTTCTAATTCTATTTGGTATCCTTTCCAATTGGCTTTCTTGAAATTCCAAGAGCTTTTATTGTTAGCCTTTGTCTTGTTTTTACTTAGTGTTATGTTAGCAATTGTTGCTCGATGATTGGAGCCCATACTTTCAGAAATATTACGTGACGTTCTATCTATTAAATCTGATGAAACAAATAATAGATCTGGATTATATGTTAAACCATTGTGATGGATATATGTACCAATATTGTCTTTATTGAAGATTAATTCTATATTATTGGAATGTAGCCAGTCTTCTGTTACTCTCCCTGGTGGATTAGTATCTTTATAGCCCCAACATTTGGAGTGGGCATTGAAATCTCCCATTATGATATCTTCAATGATTGTTTCCTAACATATTATGACAATGACGACGATGATGACAAATAATCACCAAACCAATGTTGTTACTTCATTAATATGCACAACACAGTCGTTTTGCACTTTCCTGATCCTAGCACACTTTCCATTATCTTGTGATAAATGGCAACATCAACAATCCCTTCCTCTGCTTGTTCAAAGTAACATGATGGCAGGATTGTGTCTAACTGCCACTTATAGCCATAAGGTTTATCAGATATCTCATGGACTGAACAACCACTTTCTATTGAATGTTTTTGTATTTAGCAAGATAGCATAGAAGTATATCCTGTTCTGGAATGGTGGATTCTGTTTATCTCCGATAGGTAGTCAATATTACACAAATGAAATTGTGATTTGTAGTGTTGGTTATGTTGCTTATACTCATTATGTGAGGTTGCATTATGAACTACACAGATATAATTATTTGTAACAAAAACTTCACTTATCTTTAAAGTAAGTGATGTAAATCTCAATAAGGTCACAATTTCGTAAACTTTTGTTTACATCGTATTATGAAGTATTGTATTGTAAAACTTGAAGCTTTCACGGCGAGCATTACTAATCAAGGCTAAACGGGTGATCAGCCGTGTCAAATTAATAAACGTTTATTAATTTGACATGGCTGATCACCCGCGAAGCCTTGATAAGTATTGTATTATGAAGTTTATAATGTCAAATGAAATGTTTGCATACATATTTCACTTTAACTTCCAACAGAAACAATAAATGTATCCTGATCAACAACAATATATTGTAACCACAGCATGCAGGACTTGCACCAAAGAAAATAAATGAAATCAGACAGTTCTACAGAGGTGGATGCATAATTCTGATGAAATGGTGTCATAACAAAGTAAGTGGATAAAAATCAATCCAAAATCTTTAGAAACATGCACAAATGCAACATGTGCAGTGATGCTGCAGATGTATCACCTTTCTCACTAAATGACAGCAAGTGAAGAACAGAAAAGCGCTTTAAAAAAAATCACATAAATCGAAGATTATCTAGATCATTTCCATTCTAAGAATATGTAGTGATGTGAACAAGGATATGTATGAGTGTTAACACACCACCGGCTAATTCATAATTCAGCCTTGTAACCCTTGTGGAAGGAAAATATAGTTTACGATTTTATTTAAAAGATGTGTATTTTCACAAATATAGAAAATATATTACATACGCCTCAACAAGTGATACAAACTGTAAACAGTGATCCCTATTTGCCAAACTTTAGGAGACCAATTTTCTAGACTATTCATGACATAGGATTTAAGTTTTTAAACAGAAAGAGAAAAATTAGTTTTATACAAGATGCCTCATACAACTCTAAATATACAGTTATTTTGGGGGGATGTAGTACAATACTTGAGCTGCCTGGTAAGGGTACAAAAACTAAATATTAACAACTTTATGGCATGATAAACTTCAACATTCTAGCATTGAATCTAACAACAAAATCACTATAAGATGACACTACACAAAATCAGTAAATGGCTAAACTCTAAAACAATGTTTCCATTCTAGACAACATTCACAAAATGCTCATGCTGATCATGTGGTCACTAAAAATATAAAACTACTCCCTCCGGTCATATGTTGTCAGAGTAATACATTTTTGTGGCTTTATTTACAGTGTCATATAATAATAAAATGGAGCCTGGATATACTGTATTTTAATATAAACATGTCAATTGAACAAGTGTACTAAATTATTATTTATACCAAGAAAAAGGTTTAACTTATTCTAAGGAAAATATAATTTGTCAATAGATATCATGTGCAGCTTAAAAAAAAACTATTTTTTAATTCCTTGCTCCAAGAATTACCAGGACTCAAGATTTACTACTAAAATCAAAATATGTAGACTGGAACATGTAACTTTCTTTTACATCAATACAGAACATGTTTTACATGAATTAGAAAGTAAAATAAGACTAAAACTTTCCTGGTGATGAATATATTCAAGATATTCTCGGGATACAAGCCAGGTAAAAAGACAATTAGAAACCAGCATTCTGGGAGTGTACATTACTTCCATCATAAGGATATGAACGAATAAGAAATGTTAATAAACATTAAAATCAGATAACAAAAAATCAATGACAAAACACTACCAATACTCACATCCCTGAACGAAAGACTGCAGTAAATTAAATATCAGGTCAGGAGATGGCGTGAGTAGAAAAATAGTTAGGTCATAGAAACGTGACTATTTAATTTGACATTCAAGCTGTATAAATCTGTGCTTCTTGAGCCAATTGATTTCCATTTCTAAGGCAGGTTTCCAACTGTTTAATGCTACCCGAGAAGTTTGGCCTGGCAGAACATTGCTTTGATGTGGACCCTACAGCCAACTTTCAAAAGAACAAGATGACCATCGTGGCAAAATGTAGCAGTTACTGGGAGCGGAGAGTTAAGGAGGCTTTGGCCATTTCCTCTGAGAGGAGCATGCTTAATTGTGATGATGGTTTTCAGTTCAGATTCTCTTGGAAACCAGCCTTAAGGGGCGGCATCATTGAAATTTCGTCAAAAATGACAAAAAAACGATACTTTCTGTTTTTTGCCTTAAAATTATGTTTAAACATTGTAGAATCTGCCGTCAGGTATGCCCTAGTGCCATTTAAAGAGTCACTACGTCATTATTTAAATGCCCGTGTGCGGGTGGGTATGGCCTTTTATATTGCCTTTGCTAGAGTTTTGCAAAGAAATTGATGGAATTCTCATGTTTAAACTATGCAGTTTGATTCCATACACTGTGGTAAAGTGCAGAGACATCTTCTGGATGTTTGTGAAAACTACTGAACATCCAAAGTATAAACTTGAATTAAACTTTTGAATATACAAAATCCAGCTATAAAATTTACATTGAAAACAGAAGAGGATGGTGTGCTCACCTTTTTGGACATCAAGATCAAAAAAATGAACAACAAACTCACTTTTGGTATCTACAGGAAACCGACACACACAGATAATTACATTAAGAACAACAGTTTCAACCCAAAACAGCACCAACATGCCATTTTCAACAGTTTAATCTTTCGGATGATCAACTTTCCACTAAACAGAGAAGATTATCAAGAAGAATACCTACACATAAAAAAGTAGCTATATCCAACGGTTTCAACCCAAATTTAGTAGACAAAACTGTTAACAGACTCAACAAAGCTAAGAAAATAAAAGAAACCACCACCCTAGAACCTACAGGAGAAAAAGAGAACAAATTTTTTAAAAAATTCACCTTCCACCCATCAGCCTATAACAAATTCCAAAAAATCTTCTCAAAACACAACATAACTCTTGCACCTCAAAATAGGTTTAATATCAGAAATTTTTTAAAAGGCCCTCCCAAAAATTCAATCACTACCAAAGAAAAACCAGGAATCTATGAGATCAAATGTGAAACTTGCCCTAAAATTTATATAGGAAAAACAAAAAGAAATATTAACATCAGAACTAAAGAACATATGAGAAACATTAAAAATGGTGAAACAGAAAAATCAGCAGTGGCTTTTCATTTTTTGAATACTAGACATGACATCAATTTGGAAACATCTCTAATAAAATACGTTAATCACCCCATAGACCTTTCCGTATGGGAAAAAATCTTCATTAACAAAAATCGTCATAGAGTCATGAATTTTGAAACTCCACCACCGGACATCTTTGACAAGTACATCACGCCATCTATTGACAATACGGAGAAAGAAGAAACCACTACAACTTGCACTAGTCGAGTATCAGCTGAGGATAGGAGCAAGAGCTCTTGAAACATGTCCTGTGAATAAACAGTGTGAGTGAAGCAATGTGTCAATATATTCTCGATTCAATTTTGTACTACTGAACATACCTGCTTCCGTTTTCATTTATTGTTTCTCACTACTTTGAAAGTAAACAAACATTTCCCCATGTAGTGTTTGTGAAGTATGGTTTACATGCAAGTGAAAGCTGTGGATAGCATCTTATATTAGATTACTATTGTTTAAAATAGGAATAAAGCCTGATTTAACAATATATTGCTTTCTTGTTGCAACAGTAGGTATATAATTCATACCAAGTTAGGTTAGCAGTACAGTGGCTATTTCGAAGCAAAATATAATGAAACTTTAAGATTTGCTAGTCATAATAGTAATGATACTAGAATGCTCTGCTTGAGTTGAATGTTAAGTGAAAACATATTATAGCCCAAAGTGATTCTAGTAGGTCACCTTTTACTGTAAATAGAAGAATGGTTTATGCATTTCAGGGCATTTTGTAAAGGTCATATTTCCATGCAGAAGTTTATTATGACCATGGGTATGAACTGCATGAAATATTCTACTTACAATTTCCATCTCATAGACAAAAATAAAGAGATTAATTAGTACTATTCTACTGGAGAGTTGCATCAAAGAAGAAACACAGAATGCTAATGAAAGTTTGCATGGAGTAAATGTCACAAAGAAGTTTTTGTATCAAGAAAGAAATTGCAAACTGCAGTGACTGCAGCTGTTAGTGAGTTTAAGATGGGTTATAAAGCTAGTCTAAATGTTAAGCTGAAAGTTGCAGCAAGCACAGTAAGTCCTGTTAGTAAGAACATTAGCAGTATCAGGGATAGTTGAAAGCCAAAACTAAGTGCTCAAAGTTCATTGGGCAAATATAAATCTGCCAGGAAGCAGTTAAAAGTGACTAAATTAAAAGAAGAAGAGGATAATAAACTAGCTGAGTGGTCTTCATATAGTGCAGGAGGGTTTTGAAACAGAAAAAATGTAGTTTATATTTAGAGCTTCAAACTAGATTTTTCTTTGTATCCAATTTTTAGCACTTTTTTAATGCTGCTAATACTCCAGTACTGAAGTTTTCCATGAATTTCTTCAAGTTTTGCATATATGTACATTCCTAGATAACTCTTCAATAAAAATTTGTATCATTATGGCTGTATATCAAAAACTTAATGATTGGTATTGAAAACAGAAAGTCGACAAAAATTCAAGAAAATGTTATCATATCCCTAAATTTTCTCATCCAAAACCATTAGACATGGGCAAATGAGTACATACAGTTTTGTAACTATTATCTAAAGGAACCAGAATCCAAACTTTCAATCATTTGTAACAAAAATTGTAGAGAATGTAATATGTTTCCTAATGTAAAGAAATAGTAGCAAAAATTCAATTACTTTTTTTTTTAGTAAAAACTATTGTAGATAGAAAAATTATAAAAGAAGAGAAAGAAGGCCTGCATATGATGCATGGGGATTTCAAAGTAAACAAAGTAGAGTAATTTCTATCTTCAAAATGCTCCAACTTCTGCAATTCTCAATGAACTTGTATGAAACTTTGAAAATACATATTGTGACTTTGTGGGTTCGAGAAATGAAAAGTCCAATTACATCACTCAAAAATGATCTTTATTTCCACCGACTTACAGTTGAACACTTGCCAATTACAGAGGATTACGTAATGCACACAATTATGATTCACCAGTTCGTCCGTTGCAGTTTCTCTTGCACTCGCAATTACGTAAACTCCTCCGACTAGCACAACGCTGCTTCGCTGCTCGCCAAGAACTCTGACTCCTCTTGCACGGCATGTTGCTTATATAGGGTCAGCTGCCCGATCTGGAAGGTTCTCGATTAGATGAAATATCCCGTAAGTTCGATAACACAGGTGGAACAGAAAGAGACGGCGCAGTGATGTTTTTTTGTCCCAGCCACCCCTCCTTAACGCTATAAGACAAACGAGGGGGCGGGGCGAACGCCGACCGTCTCCTGCTTGCCCGCTCTATAGGGTGTTCCGACATTCGGGTGACAATATTCCTAAATAAATGTTTAATAAAAGTTGGTATTTTTGTTGATTTATATTCAATAGTTTATTGATTATTGAATTTTAAATCTCAAAATTGAAAAGAAAAAAAAAACACCTGAAAATTTAATATATTCACATAAAATTTTTTTCACACACTTTTAAAGTGTAGCAACTTTTATAACCTATGACATAGAAACCTGAATCTAAAATTTCAAGTTTCTAAAACAAAAACTATGACTTGGGACTTTTTATATAACGTAGAAAAATTACACTATAAAGAGCACTATTTTTTTTTAAACTATTTAAATACAGTTTGAATGTCAAATTATGTAGTTACATTCCTATGACCTAACTATTTTTCTACACTCATGCCCTCTCCTGACCTGGTATTTAATTTACTGCAGTCTTTTTTCAGGGATGCTAGTATTGGTAATATTTTGTTCTTGATAGTGTTTTGAGGTGGTTGATTTTTTGTTATCTCAATCTAATGTTTATTAACATTTCTTATTTGTTCATATCCTGATGATGGGAGCGATGTATGCTCCCGAAATGTTGGATTCTAATTGTCTTTTCACCTGGCTTGTATCCAGAGAATATCTTGAATATACGGAATTAGAAAGATTTAACTGTCTTCTGGAAAAGTATATCTTTGTCACATGTGACTTTTTTGTACCTTCCCATTCGATTCTCCCATTTCATAATGCTGTTATGAGAAATCAACTACAATGATATAATATGGAGATAAAAATAAAAGCCTATATATAAAAAAATTTAAAACTGAGAGAAATATTGGGTATTAAAGCTGATTTTTAAATTGTAAAATGTAAAATTTAAATTTACAATTAACTTTAACAGAGTGTTACTGTGCAGACTGTATCATTTTAGTGTAAAATGGCAAAAAAAAATGTAAAATCAAAGTTTCACTGTATTAAGTTTTTCCATATATCTTATACTTTGAGGGATACTGATATTCATCATTTACTTTTGTCATACAAACATGACTATAAGATGGCTAAGACCTTAAGGCAGACTCATGAACACGAGATCTGAGATTCATTTCCTACAAGGACCAACCTCCCTATCAGATATGAAGGTGTCAGATACAAGGGATAAGCAAAATATTCTGAACACCTGTACTTACTTTAGAATGGTTTATTAATAAGGGGGTTGGACTCCCATTTGCCCGTAATACAGCTGCAATTCTTCCTGGAATACTGGAATATAATGACTGTATAGCCTCCAATGCAATGTTATGCCACTCTTCTATCTGAACCAATTCTTAACTCTTGTAGTGATGAGGGAGGCAGAAATCTGCTAAGTAGTCTGTGCTACAATACTGCCCAAAATGGTTTGATAATGTTCAAGTCTGCAGATTGTGCTGGCTAGGGAAGATGCTACAGTTCATTTTCATGCTCCTCAAACTACGAATGTACTGTCCTGGCTGTGTGAATGGGTGCATTATCACCTTGTAATATGGCATTGCTGTTGGGGAACAGAATTTGAAACATGACGTGCACCTGATCACCTAAAATTTTCAAATACTCTTTGGCTGTAACACAGCCTTTAAGAGTAATGATGAGACCAGCAGAATGCCAAGATATGGCTGTCCCACACCATTACACGTCCGCCTTCATGCTTAACTGTTGGAATCAAGCATTCAGGATTACAGGCTTCTTTTGGAGTTCCCCAGATATAAATCTGGCATGATGCTGGAAATAATGTAAATGTTGACTCATCAGACCATATGACTTGTTTCCACAGATCAGGCATCCAGGATTTATACTCCTGACACAATTTTTTATGCTTCTTTGCAATGGTTTAGGTATAGCAGTTCATCAATGAACATCCATTTTATGGAGTTCTCAGCAGACAGTGTTGATAGATACAGAGTCTAGAAGATGGTTATTGAGCTTTGCAGTCACTTTAGCTGCAGTAGTTTTGTGCTGTTTTGACAATTCTTGTTAGTGTACAATGATCTGTCATTTAGTTTTGATTTTTTTTCCACTATTACTTTTACATGATATCTTTCCATATTTTCTGTAGGCTGTCATGACTGTTGAAACATTAAATAAGTTGGCTGTCTTGGTTACTGTTGTTCCAGCTAATCGAGCCCCAACAATCTGCGCTCTTTGGAACTCTGTTAAGTCTTTCATTGCAGGTCTACCTGTGGCTCTGATGCAAATACAAAGTGTACACTACTCGTAAACTATCAGTACTAATGCATAATTGTAATGAAAATGCACAGTAAGTGTGACACATGTCTTACGTCAGTTGTTGAGAGTGAAACATAACCATCCCTTTACTACCACTATTCACATTATTTTGCCTATTTCCTGTATGAAGACCTGGCTGGCACCACCTGTGGAGCTGTATGTAGTAAGAATTGGAATTTAACACCTGTAAAATAAACTTAGCTGCATGCATTCAATGATACAGCTTCACCCAAAATATATGATAAAAGTGAGCAAAATATAACTTAAAAGCTGAACACAGGAAGGAAAAATACATACCTCATCACGAGAGGGAGCAGCTTTTCCAGTAAAAGACCTCATGTCAGGCAACATCACCTCAGCTGTCACTGTTCCATCAGCTATATTACTTATGTAAGTATATCTTGGAGTTCCCAAATCTGTAGCAAAAACATAATGTATATAACATAACACTGACTCTCAAGTCAGGATCATATACAAAACACATTTCAATGCCTATTTCTAAGTAATGCCTCTGTTAGCTGATGTTGGAGACTACATCATGAGCATGAAAGGAATACTCAAGTTTTCCTAATATCAAATGACATGTATCAAATTAGCAAGCATCTTTATTATAACAACACTGTTTTCAACACTTCCAAGAAAGGAATTGAAGCATCTTTCTGTTTTCCGTAACTTCATTATGTTGTTCAGTGGAAACCCTAAACTACTCACTGAGAAATAATTTGATTCTACTGTCTCCAAACCTCTTTAAATTCCTATAACATAAAATGTGTAAAAGAATGCCTATTTTGTGATCTGACAATATTATGTGGATCATTGAAATCTGAGCATGTACAAGATGATTTTTCTTTTGAAGAAGAAAACATGGCCAACTAAACAATTTTTTAATTTTCTCCAATCACACAGCTATGGTATAGTTTCATACAGCTGCACACAAATATTTTGGGATATATTGCTGACCGGTGTCATTTTAAGGTCTGGTTTGGGTCCCCGCCCCATGTTCTACAACTAAGTTTCTCATCAAAAGCCAAAGAGTTGAATTATTTAATTTTTAATTGTTCAATCACACAACCACATGAACTAAATTTCATTGCTGGTAATGTGTTGCAAGTATTTGAAGTACTTGGTTAGTCAGAGTTCGAATAACACATGGTAACACCTTTCATGGAAGTGTTGAAAACAGTGTTGTATAAATTAAATTAACTGAGAGTCAATTAATGACACTAAACAACACTTTTAAATTTTCCCGGAACTAGTTTCAGAGGCCTTCCCTCTATCTTCGATGTCCGGCTGAAGATAGAGGGAAGGCCTCTGAAACTAGTTCCGGAAAAATTTAAAAGTAAGTGTTGTTTAGTGTCATTAATCGACTCCCAATTAATTTAACATGGTAACACATTGGTAACACACCATATGGCTGTGGCAAAGTGGCAAATATAATGTAGTAAGGACATCTCAGCATGTCCAGCAAGTATATCGATGTTACTCACTTCTTAACACTGACCTATATTTTGCATATTATAACACTATGGGGTGCAAAATAAAAGACTCAGTAAACAACTTCCAATCAATTTGTGCAATATTTAAATACCAATACAGTAACAAACTATGCTGGCTCCCACAAACAGAGCCTAGGCACAGAATATAGGGAGAAAGGAAATATTCTGTACTTGGAACTTAGTCGCGCATGTGCCTAGCACAGAAAAGAATCCCTGGCACTCAACAGAAAAAGGACTGGCCAGAAGCTAGGAAATTTTTAAGAAATCAAGGAAGTAAACACTTAACAGTTTTTATCAAGCTATCAAGCCTCTCACAAATGATTTCACAGCAATAATATTTATGTATGTGATGAGGAAGAAAATGGAGATTTATGTTATGTTTTGCAGCTATTGATAGCAAAGTGGCACCTCCAGCGCTTTTTACGACGCTATGGCACTGACAACCCATATGTGTGATATAAAATTAGTTCCATAACTGGGCAGCAGAGTGCTGACACATAAACAGCTTGCAATTTTATATCTGGAGGTTAGATGCATCAGCTTCTTTGAAGTGTATTCCAACATTACCATCTTTAAGAGTCCGAAGAATTGTGTAATAACCTTGATATGGACTGCCAAGTTCATTTAAACCAAAAGTTTATATCGAACACACTGGCATCAGAACAGCACGTTTAATGCTTTTCAGCAGAGTCCTTGTACTTCAAAACTGATGTGTAACTATTTTTGTTTCTTAATGTTCAAGTACAAAAGTTTCACTTTCATAACGTCTTCAGGAACTTTTGCAACAAGAGTTTGTGTCCTGAGCACTGGGTGTGATCCAGCTTTTCCATTAAATGTTTCAGTGTATTTACCTATGTGATATAAGCACAGGATCTGTTATTACAGCTATGACACAATCATTTTCAATTTCACAGGATTGCAAGGTGGCCAAAATAGCATTTAAAAAGTTTGATTCATTGGTAGTATCTAGCAGTAGTGATGAACCAGATACATCTGTTGTTCTGTCACTGGCCAGCAGACACAAAGCAACAAGTTGCATATCCAACTATCATCTTTATCTGTTGTTTCATGCATAATACAAACGTATCTTTGTTTCTCATGTTCTCTTTTATTTTCTATTGCTTTTTCTGTCCCAGATTTTGAATACATTTTTGCTGATTCTAGTTTGTGGTCAGTAAATCCCATACCCAATCTGTAAATATACTCTTACAATTTTGGATTCCAGAATGATCAAATTTCTTGACTGGTATATTTACCTATACAAATGCTTTGATATCTAAAATTGTTCTTTTATATCTTTTACTCAACTTGTATTATAGTTAGTAATTCTTGCATCGTGACTACAATTGGGGTTCACATGCAACAATAAAAATCTTTAGAAAATCAAATAGCCTTTGGGGTACAGGAGGTTTAACAGACAATGTGGTTTAACTGGCTCACCCTGCCTGCAGGGGTCATAAATATGGAGGCCTGGTACCCCAGGTTGAGGGTTGGGTGAATGGCTGGTGTCCTCTGTAAAATCCTATCAGTCAGAAACTTGAAGTTTTGCCTCAGATTGGACGGATTATATGGAAAAAGAATATGACAAGGCGAATGGACAACAATTTTGGTACATGGAATAGGCACTCACTCTATAAAACTGGAGCTCTTCAAACACTAATAGATGAAATAGACCAGTACAAAATGGATCTGATGGCAATTCAAGAGAAAAGATGGATAGGAAAAGGGTTATATGACTATAAGAAACACAATCTCTCCTACAGTGAAAAACGATGGAGAGCATTAATTTGAAAATGTCTTTATAGTAACAAGATAATGAAAAGTTGTGTAACTGATTTAAGGCCTGTAAATGAAAGAATATGTGCTTTTAGACTAAACACTAAAGTTCAAAATATATCTATAATATACATGCTTCAACAAAAGATAAGCCTAAATAAATGAAGGATGACTTTTATCATAAATTAGAAGACATTTATAATTTTAATGCCAGACAATGATATTAAGCTAATTATGGGAGATTTCAATGCAAAAATTGGAAAGGAACAAATATATATGGATACAACTGGGAAGCATAGTCTACATGATCTAACAAGTGAAAATGGGGAAAAGACTCACGGCCAGACCTACCCACCAAAAGCATGAATTTTATAGAGATAAAAGAACAGAAGCTGATAAAATCTGTAGAAGGAAAAAAAGAATCTTATAGACTATCCTAAAGACTTATAGAATCATAAAGAAGAACCTTATAGACGTGGATGAAGATTTTAAAGAAAACAACATTTTATGGCTTTAAGGTTTCAAACCTAGGACAACATGATGGAAAGATTTTTAAGTAATTTTAATGAAATACAAAACAAATGGAAAAATTATTTTAACATATTGTGACTTTGTGGATTCGTAGAATTAAAAGTCCAAGTTGCAGAAATTCAAAATGTTCTTTATTTCCGTAGAAATACACTCTGTCCACCAGCAGGATTACGTAACACACAAATACAATCTTCTAAGGTCGTTGACCACAACAAAAAGTTCACTTCCAAAGCACCAGTTTAAATTACAACTCACATCACGACTACTGTTTACAACTGTTTATGACTGTCTTTACAACTGTCCATTGGCGAGTCGCCGCTTCTGTAAATACCTCTACTCATATTACTAGATATTTCTGGAACAAACAAAAAACTGAATGTTCTGTAAGACAATCAAGATGTCACTAGAATGTTCCGTTTAGAGTACACAATAACGGAACTTAAATACAGATTGGTATCTAATTCCACAAATTTGTACAATTGATGGCTATTGCTGATGACATAAATATAAGGCAAGGACAAAAATATATTTAATCAAAACATTCCTAGATTTGCAAGAAAAGTTCTTAATGGGCTACAAGTAAACATGGAGAAAACCAAAATTTTAATTACGAACATGTAAGACAACTTTAATAATAAACAATTAGAATAAATAAAACTAAGCATAGTTCAATATTTCACATATTTAGGCACAAGAATTAGCAATAAATAGGTGAGACAGGCAGTCAAAAGCAAATAAAAGATATTTTGCATTAATATCAGTATTTAAATCTAAAGATATTCATAGGCAAACAAAGAGAGGGTTATATAAAACAATAATAAGAGCAGTTTAGATATGTAGTTGCTAAGTTGAGGTAACTATAAAGAAAATAGAGAATCTGTTAAGCACTTAACTGTATTGTAATAAGAATAGTTAAATTAAGAAGTTTACAGTGAACAGGTCACATATTAAGGATGGTAACCAAAGTACACCTGTAAAATCATTAAAAGGGAAAATGTATGGAACCAGAGTAGTTGGCAGACCAATGAAAAGATGGCTTGATACAGTTAGGAGAGACAAGCAAATCATAGTGGTTAATAGGAACTTGGAAAGATATGCAACAGAGAAAAATGGAAGCAACGAAGCCAAGGCTCAATTGGGCTGTAGCATCCGTTACAGAAGAGGAAGAGGAAGAAGATCAAACAAGGATAAGTCTAACAAAATTTAAATGAATCTATTGTTTTATAAAAAAATTTCTCTTTAGCATCTATACATTTTTGCATTCGATGAAACAAGTCCATAAAGTAATGATGCTGCTCTTCCTGAGATATTACATTAACTGGTTTTCAGAATGTTCCATTGATTCATGTAATGAAAAAAAGAGATTCCATGCATTTTATCTGTTTTTTTTGGAAACAAAAAGGAATTAGAAACTGCTAGGTCAGAGCTGTATGGCTGTATGATGGAGTGTCCATGGTGCTAACCTTTAGGGCTTCCTGTAAAAACGTTAGGGCTGTCTGCAAAAAAGTTACAAGTAGTGGAATTAGCAGCTTGGCAATCATTTACAGGGGTTGTGCGTGGTTTTCTTAAAAGGACAAAAGAAAAAAAAAAAAACTATAAAACTTCGGTCTCAAATTTTTTAAATATTACAAAGACATGGGTTGTAGAATGTCTTTGAAAATCCATTTCCACCATTCACATTTAGATTTTTTTTACAGAAAATCTGAGTGATGTTAGTGATGAACAAGGGGAACGGTTTCATCAGGGCATTTTCGTCATGAAGCAGAGGTACCAACGTCATAGGGACCCAGTAATAATGGGCGATTATTGAGAGAAAGCAGACAGGAGTACAAGAGGCAATCACATGCTACCAAGCACTTTTTAGAAGAGTTACAAGTATGTCCCTTAAATATATCCAAATCCAAATATTAAGGCATGCAGGTGAAACAACATTTTGAATTAATCTTAATTCACCTTAATTGACTGTACTATATCATATATCAATATATCACAATAATAAATGTAACAATATATCTTATTTGAAACCTCGTAGGTGAAAACCTAAATGTCTTCATATCTTTTTATCCTGACATAACTGGAGATTTCTGCAGCAAATTCTAATCAACACATTGTTTTTCTTAAGAATTACCTAATTTTATCATGAAGGTATGAAAAAGGCTTTTTTTTGGGGAGAGGGCAGGGCGTAGTATAATCAGCAACTTCATTATTAATTTTTAGATGAGTCGTATTTATTACACAACTTCATTGTCAATTAGTCCATAGTTTGATAGTATAAACTGGAATGGCCAAATCTATCATATTATTTTTGTCCCAATGGAGGAGCCCAGTGCCATGAGCAGTTGACTGCAGATATGTTAATTGCATTACTCAGCAAGAACACGAAGATGAAGTGGAACCAGAAGTTTACCACATAAGAGGGAGCTGGAAGGAGGACAGAGAAAAAAGAAGGGAGCAGAGCAGCAAAGCACATTTACGGGATTGTGACATGTGTTAGTGGAGTAAAATAAGGTCAAATTATAAGGCAGCAAATTACACAAGTGAGTGATTTAAAGGAAGTGAAAGATTCGGCAAAAAAGAAAAGATCTAAAAAACACTAAGAAAGAGTGCAGTGCAACACAAATAAGTAGAGAGAGGGAGAATGGAAGGTGAGCCCAAGAGACAAAATACAGAAATAAGAAATTCTAATTTAGGAAAGATAAAATTCAGAGTAAGGTTTGGAGCTAAAAGTGATGTTCTGGAATTTAGAAAGATTAAAAGGTAAGGTAAGCAGGGAATACAAAGGATGATACACTCAAGGAACATTATAAGTGTGGCAGATACATAGAAGGAACAAAAGAGACAATAGAGCTACAAGACTATGTTTACAAAGAAAAATCCTAAATTTGTACTCACATGACTTTCTCTACTCACTGCTGTACACAATATTCTTAAAAATGCTAATTCTATCTACATCATGTTAATCAAGATAAAAATTAGTAAAAATTGTTTAATTACATATTTTCTTGTAGGTATAATCGGAATAGGGGAATACAGCAGGCTTAAGCAGCAGTCAAATATTTTAAAGAGCTGGTCGTTAAGTGAGGGCTTTGAAATTCCATTTTCTTTGCATGGCCAGGACATGGAAAACTAATAACTTCCTATTTGAGAAAAGTATAAGCATTGAAAAATTCATATAAATAACGAGGAATGTGTCGAAAATAGTGCACTCCACATAAAAATATTTGACAAACTGTTTTAAAGTGTTTTGTGTTGGCATAGTGAGATTTTGTCTGTCTCTTACAGTTTACCAGATATGCAAAAGTAATCCACAACAAAGAGAACTTTGAGGACATTCCCAGCAAATTTTAGACATGCATTTCATTTATCATGAAAATATCTTAAACATGTGATATTTTAATCAAAATCATTAGTCACTTTTGAGAACATCAAACTGTAAGAAAAATTGTCCATGTAAACACTGTACAAAGTTTGGTACTTTATCAACTTTTTGTTTTCGAGTTAAGCTGTTCACAAATGCATGCGCACATACAGATCTAATTTTTATCAAATGTTTTATCAAACTGTTGGGTGAATACAGCACTTTCCCTACTTACCAAACACAGAAGACAAAGTAAAAAATGCAAAAAAGATATGATAAACATGGGGCTTCAAAAATAAATAAAACATAGTGCTATCTTTTTTTTTGGGGGGGGGGGGGCTAAAAGAGAAATAAGCATTGGCACTGTGCTAAGAAGAGGAGGAGGAATTCAAGTTTTAAAAAGCATTATTAAACAGATAAAGAAGGGAAAAGTAAGTGTTAGAAGTAGTTAGAAGCTTCCCAAAACATCACTTTTTGGGGGAGGGGACAAATTATTTGTTGACCGCAAGAAGATAAGGAACAAATTAGAAAAAGCTTTCCAAATATTGAGTTTGTACTGTTGGGGGATTTTAATTCAAAAAAAGAGAAGTGAAGAAAACTGAGATTACTAGGAACTGAAAGTTCAGGAGTGTGGGGAAGAGATTAAGTATTAATACGAAAAAGTAAAATTAGGCTGTGTGTAGTAATAGTAATAAGAAGTAGTAGTAAAACAAGGAAAGACAAAAATTATAAACAGCGATGAACTGATGCAAGACTATTAAAAGAAAACAGTACGGAGTAGAAAGCAACAAACACATACCGAACATAGTGAAGTGCTGTCATAATTCCAAAACGTCCAGGGCCCAGCTTAGGGATAACCTAAGATTAATTTCCTTAGTACCTAATAAATCACATCCATTCCATTTTCAACCTCGAGGGTCTGACTATTGCCTGTTGCTGTTGCCTGCTGCCTTCTCTCTGGTGGTGGAACTATGAACTTCTGTATCAAATTATAGACTGATGGGATTTCAATTAATGATTTCAAATAATTCAAATTGGTGTTTCTAAAATGCTCTTTAAGGGGAAGCATCTGTGAAAAATGCTAAAATCCAGAGTTTACATCAGAACTGCTTGAAATTTTGTCATTAGGTGGGGTACAGGGAATCTAGTTAAGCTTTCAAAATTCATCTATCTTAAACAGCTTTAAAAAAACGTGCTTCTTATAGTGTGAATTTTGTATGTTATATAAAAAGTCCCAAGTCATACAGTATTTCTTTTAAAAACTTTCAATTTTAGAGTCAGGTTTCTATGTACATCAGTTATGAAGGTTGCTATACTTTTAAAGTGTGTGTCAAGTATTTTTGGAGACAATTTTTTTTTTTTTTTTTTTTTTTTTTTTTTGTGAATATATTAAATTTTCCTTAAATTTTTTGCAATCTTGAGATTTAAAATTCAATAATAAATAAATTACTTAACTTACATCAACAAAAATACCAACTTTTATTAAACATTTATTTAGGGATATGTATGCAAAGTTAAATACAAATTCGTTGGGAATTGCAGAAGTTGGAGCATTTTGAAGATACAAAAATGTTGAAAAATTGAAAGCGAAGAAAAATGAATTTAAAGATTTAGATAGAAACCACACTACTTTGTTTACTTTGAAATGCCCATGCATCACATGCAGGCCCCACAACTATCTTATTACTTTCTTCCCCTTAATTTGGTTACCTTTGGCCCATTTTTTCATAATTTTTCTATTTGCAATAGCTTTTACAAAAAAACTGAAGTTTTTGCTGCAATTTCTTTACGTTAGGAAACATGTTCCATTCTCTGCAATTTTTGTTATAAATCATTGAAGCTTCCTTTAGATAACACTATTCTACACACAAAATGTTTCGGAAATTAAAATAGCTAATATAGACTAATTCGGTGCCACTGAATTCGAAAATGACATTGAAATTTCCAGTTTAGCTCTAGTTTTCAAGTTACAGCCATAGCCTGATATTACATATTTTTCTACTAAATATTGGATCTCCACGTATAAACTCTTGGCAGCATGCCATAAATCTCACAACAGTAATCACGTGATCATCCATTCTCGCTGCACACGTGTTCATCATGTGATTGATAGAATTATCACCTGGAAGGGTTTTCAGTTCTTATAAAGTGTTGTGCAAAAGTGGTCGTATTCCTCTTGTGTTCCGAAGTATTTTCATGATACTTTTGTTGTTTTATATTATCATTTCACAATTTATTCTTATAGACAAGTAGAAAAATGCCTCAGAAGTGTATGAATAATCCAAATAACTTTTGCTATATGTGCAGAAGGTTACCTATGCATCCATATTAAAAAGCATATTTGTTATATTTTGGGTGTAAGATAGGGGACCAGGACAAAAAATGGGCATCACATCTGTGCTGCACTACATGTTCATCAAAACAATGCATGGGTCAAAGAAAAAGGACATTTTATGCTGTTTGCAGTGCCCATGGTTTGCAGGGAAGCTACCAATCATACTACTGATTGTTATTTCTGTATGCCCCTTCCCCCTATCAAGAAAGGTATGTCCATGAAGAAAAATCAACACTTGTGTACCCTAATATACCTTCAGCAATTTAGCCTGTACTTCATAGTGAAGGACTCCCTGTTCCTCAACCTCCACAAAATTTTATTGTTGACTCTAACATAACAGTGTTTCCTCAAACAGTGAAGGATAGGAGCCATCAACTTCAAGAGATGCAGACTACATGCCAAGAACAGATGCGTCCAATCATAATATCACAGAAGAAGAGCTCAATGATTTAATCAGGGATCTAGATCTTCCTAAACATAAGGCAGAACTTCTAGCATCGAGGTTGCAACAATGGAATTATCTGCAACCCTCCGTAAAAGTGACATTTTGAACTAGAAATAAAGATTTGGAGCAATTCTTTATAACTGAAGGAGATTTCGTGTACTGCAAAGACATTGATTGCCTGATGGATGCATTAAATATGAGGCATATTCCTGATCAGTGGCTTGATCATTGATGCTTCAAAGACAAGTACTTTTACATAATGGGAATAAGTTTCCTTCCATTCCTGTGGCATATGCTACCAACACAAAAGAAATGTATATAAATATGAAAAATATTTTGATGGGAGTAGATTATAAGAAATACCAGTGGGAAGTATGCAATGATTTCAAGATAATTGCCATTTTATTAGGACTGCAAGCCGGCTACACCAAGTAATGTTTCCTGTGGGAATTGGATAGCTGTGCCCAAGACAGTCACTATGTTGGAAAAGTTGACCCAAAAGACAGTCATTAACACAAGGATTCAAAAATGTTGCACATGAACCATTGATAGAGTCAAGCAAAATTTTACTATCCGCACTACATATAAAATTGGAGCTTATGAAGAATTTTGTAAAAGCTTTAGATGTGAATGGTTCTGCATTCACTTACATGAAAAATTCCCAAGGCTCAGTTACGAGAAAGTGAAAGCAGGCATATTTGGTGGAACTTTTTCAGAGAACTTTTCAAAGATCACCAGTTTGAAACAATGTTAAGTAAAAAAGAGAAAGCAGCATGGGAATCCTTTAAAAATGTTTCAAATAATTTTCTGGGAAATTTTAAAGCTGGAAATTTTGAAGAACTTGTAGAAAATTGAATGGACTCTACTCTGGACCATGTATGAACAGCTGGGAAGCAATATGTCACTAAAAATGCACTTTTTGAATTCCCACCTGGACTTCTTCCCTCCAAAGTGTGGTGACGTCAGCAATGAACATGGTGAGCGATTTAATCAGGACATTTCAGTGATGGAACAAAGATACAAAGGGAAGTGGAACTCTGCTATGTTAGCTGATTATTGCTGGATGGTGAAAAGGGATGCTCCTGAAACAGAATATCATATACAGCCCAAAAGGAGTCACCATTAATGTAACAATTTTTTTCGATGCTTTCATTTTTTCATATTGTAACTTACATATAATAAGTGATATTATCTTGAAAACAGGAGCTAACCAATCAATTGAAGTATCATTTTCGTGTTCAGTGGTCTAAAAAACATAAGAAAACCATATTCTTTTTACCATAACATTCAACTTTTCAAAATTTGTAGAACAGTGTAATAGTTACAAAACTGCATGTACTCATTTGTCCATGTCTAGTGGTTCTGGAGGAGAAAATTTAAGGAATATGATAGAATTTTCTTGTATTTTTGTCAATTTTCTGTTTTCAATACCAATTATTATTAAGCTTTTGATATACGGCCATGATATCAATTTTTATTGAAAACTTATCTAGGAATATACATATATGCAAAACTTAAAGAAGTTCGTGGAAAACTTCAGTGTCTGGAGTATTAGCAGCATTAAAAAAATGCTAAAAATTGGACACGAAGAAAAATCTACTTAGAAACTCTACATATAAACAACATTTGTTTCTATGTTTCAAAACCCTCCTGCACTATATGAAGACCACTCGGCTAGTTTATTATCCTCTTCTTTTAATTTGGTCACTTTTAACTGCTTCCTCGCAGATTTATATTTGCTCAATGAATATCAAGCACTTTGTTTTTGCTTTCACCTATCACTAATACTGCTAATTTTCTTGCTAACTGGACTTACTTTGCTTGCTGCAACTTTTACCTTAACATTTAGACTAGCTTTATAACCCATATTAAATTCACTAACAGCTGCAATCACTGCAATTTCTTTCTTGATAACAAAAGAATGCCCAGAAATGCATCAACCATTCTTCTATATTAAAAGGTGACCTACTAGAATCACTGGTAGCTCTTGGGTTATAATATGTTTTCACTTAACATTTATCTCAAGCAGAGCATTCTAGTATCATTACTATTATGACTAATTTTTTCAAAGTATAGTCTATACAGATTTGTCCTCCACGAAAAGGCCTATTAAGCATAGTGATTCATTTCCTGTTCCAACGCCTGAAAAAATTATCCCACAAGAGGAACAATTGAGTTCTTCCACTGAGACTGCTCGCACTAATTCTTTCACTTCCAACTCTGATTCTGAATTTGTAGAACACAAAAAACCCTATCTAATTTCACAATGTTAAATGATCTTGTATGAGATTTAAATCACACACAAGCTCAGTCTAAACTGTTAACTTCTAGACTAAAGGAATGGAATCTCTTACAACTGTCACGTAAAAGATCAATTTATCAGAAGCATCAACATAGCTTATCAACATAATTCTTCTAAAAAGGATAATCTTGTTTACTGAAATAATGAGAGAACTTATGCATTAGCTAGGTAGAGAACATATTCTTGATGAGTGGTGTTTATTTATCAACTCTTCGAAGTCAAATCTAGGTGTACTGCTACACAATGGTAATATTTACTATTCCGTAACAGTGGCTTATGGCATAAATATGAAAAAAAAAAACCATACAAAAACATTCAAGATATTCTCAGGAAACAAGCCAGGTGAAAAGACGATTAGAAATCGACATTTCAGGAGCATACATTGCTCCCACAACGTTGACTTCTAATCACCTTTTCACCTGGCTTGTTTCCCGAGAATATCTTGAATATATCTGTCACCAGGAAAGCTTCAGGTCTTATTATACAAAAACCTGGATATCCTCCTAAAAGCAATAAGTTATAATGACCACAAATAGCAAATGTGTGGGGACCTAAAGGTTATAGGACTATTAACAGGAATGCTACCGGGATATACAAAATATTCTTTTTATTGTGTGAGTGGAACTGGCACAACTCTCGGGACATTCATTACAGAGTGAAGGAGTGGCCTTTGAGATAAAGTTTAGTACCAGGTGAGAAAAATATAAAGTTGCACTCAGTAGATTCTCAGAAAACGTTATTACCACTGCTTCATACAAAGCTAGCTTAATGAACAATTTCGTAAAAGCAGTAGACAAAAATGGGAATGGTCCTCAGTATTCATAGACAAATTTCCCAGGTTAAGTGAAGGTAAAGTAAAAGAGGTCACTTTCATTGGTCCTCAAATCTGAAAAATCCAGCAGGATCCTATGCTCAAGGAAAAACTAGTAGTGTGGTGTACGTTCAAAGCCTTATGTTCAAAATTCCTGGGAAATTACAGAGCAGTTAAGTACACTGAAGTTGTAGAAAATTTAAGGGCATATGAGATAATGGGGTCAATATGTTCCTTAAAATTCATTTCCTGCACTCCCATCTAACTTCTTTCCAATGAACCTGGGAATATTGAGAGACGATAGTGGAGAAAGATTTCTGTAACTTTTTAACACTTTTTTCATGTAATTTTTTTTATTTTTAAATTTTTTAGTTTTTAAAACTATTTGGCATTTTATCAGTAATCACCACATTCTTTTCAATTGAACTGGTACTTTTCAATGCTGAATGTAGTAAAAGCTTGAGTCTGTAATTACATTAAAATAATATCAAATGTTAACCAAAATATTAACTATGTTGGCCAAAGAAAACGGTACATAACAAGGAATTTCTGACCTCAAATTCAAATGTAGGAGACCAGAATTAGTAAAACTTACTTATTTTTATTTCATGGCATGCAAAAAGTTAGTTTTATTGTACAGAGTAATCGATAATATAGAAGAATACATGAGAAGATACAACTTAATTTAATAATTTCCAGAGTGAAGAAGTGAAGACATTAGCATTAGCAATTCAACTAGCCACAAATATAATTACAGGTCACCTTCTAATAACTCTTGGGGTCAGAACATTTCAGGTAGTATGTGAAATATTAATGAGCAGTTTGGGATAAATATGAGAGGCTTTGAACTATGGGATGCATTTAAAGCGAAGAAACTGGAAGGCAAAAGAAACATCTTGGCAAAGTTCAGTAACTTGGAACTGATAACAGAAGTACCAAAACAAGCAAAAAAGTTATGAGAAGCATCTATTTATATTAGCAAGGATCTATCATATGAGCAAAGTGAACAAAAGAAGAGGCTAACTGAGCAAAGGAGTAAGGTGAAGAAACAAGGATATATTTAATACATTTAATGAAACTTCAAACACTGGGTTGATGGGCACATGACTGACGAGAGAAGCAACACAGGCAATCTCAAGGAAGTAAAGCACCATCCAAGTGATGATGCGGCAGGTGTAAACAAGCTGACTTCAACTTTCAGAGCTAAGATACCTGTAGAAGTGGCTTTGTGAGTGGTGGAGGGGAAGTGATGAATAGTGCTAATGGAAGAGGAGAGAAGCAAAGCTCAGAAATGGTCAGTGGAACCAAGAAGATAATAAGAAAAGATTTAATTGCAATATGGCTAGTACAGAGTGAAACGAGGTTGGGAACAAAGGGGATTAGAAAAGAGCAGAGTAAAATATATGTGGGAACACAAGGGATTAGAAAAGAAGTGAGTAATATTATTAATTTTTAGATGAGTCGTAATAGGCAGAGGAGATCAAGAAGCAGGGGCATAAGAAGGCAAAAATATGGCTAGGCAAGCTGCAGAAAGCCTGCCTTGGTATCGTGGTGGTAGCGAGTCTGCCTCACGTTCAAGATGTCCCAAATTTGAATCTCAGTCAGGGCGAGTTACCTGGGTAAGGTTTTTTCCAGGGTTTTCCCTTATCCTGAAAAGTGAATGTTGGGTAACTCTAAGGTCTATGGACCCTGGGCTCATTTGAGCGTCATTTTACCCATTCCATTCATCGTCTGATATGACTTAACGTTGGAGAACGTAAAATTACAAAAGCTGCAGAAACAGAGATAGGGGTTGGGGTCATAGGGGTAGAGAAGGTATGAGCTCATAGAAGTGATACAAAATAATATCAGAAGAAAGGTCTAAAAAAGCATCGCGTTTAATAACTGTAATAGGGAAAGCGGAAATAACAAAAGGGCGAGATGTGTAAGAGAGAAATATCAAAAAGGTAAGGTCAAGAAAATCCAGATTAAGTGAAGTGATAATAATTAAATGTTGAAATGAGAGGTAAATAATAGATATGGGGAAAAACGAAAGTTGGCCAAATAGCAATATGCTGATGCATGATGTACCAAGCATGTAAATTTAAATGTATTGAACAACCCCCTATTACCAAAAGAGCCAGGGTCCAGCTCAGGGGTAGCCCACGATATATTTCCTTTAGTACTTATTGACTCATATTGTGTCATATTTTAACATTGTATGCAGCATTCATGATGCCAACCTACACATTAGATTTAATCAAAAACAGCATTAATCAAATGAAATAAAAGCCAGGACTTCAAAATCCTGTCGCCATACATAAGTAAACACATTTTAAAGAGACAAAAACTATTTGGGAAAATTACATTCAGAAAATTACATAAAAAATAATAGCTACAACCCAATTATACATAAGCATGCAATAATAAACAGCCTTACACACAGACTAGTGTAGCAGGATTTCTATGTTGGAAATGGGATGCACGTTGACTGTTTCAAAGACCCAAGTTGAGAAGCCAGATATAACAGGGTTAATTCATTGTATTTTGAGTTGTTTCTTGATGATTGTGTTTGATTAAATAAGAGTCATGTGACTTCTGATTTTCAGGCGTGGTTCGGAATAAAGTTTCGGAGAAGTCAAATTTTGTAACAAATAATTTAATTGTACTATCTGGATTACATTTTACATGAACTTCCTTTCCTAGTCAATTGCAGGCCACCTCCAGCATATCGATAAACTCTTACGTTTTTTACAAAAACAGTTCCAATTATTACATAAAACCTCCTGATTCTGCACGACTATTCATCACATGATTACAGAACATCCCTACCAAGATTACTGATTTTCCGTAACTATCATTACTCCTATATTAATTTTGTGATTGGCCGATTTAATGCTACGTCACCACATTACATCATATAATTATTACTACGGCCAATCACAGAATTATAAATATTTTTACACATTTTTATTTATAAATTTATAAGCTTTCCACACTTTTTCTAAATATAAATCGAAACCAACAATAATCATTTAAATTGTTTCACTAGTCAACATACCCATGGAAAAACAAGACTATTTCAAAGAACAAAAAGCAATACTACATAGAACAGAAGAAAATGGATACAACAAAAGTCTGGTGTTGAAGAAAATTAGAAAAGCTAAACTAAAGAAAACCATTAAGCAAGCAACCACATTTACAAAAGAAAAAGAAAGCAACAGCATATTCAGTTCATTCACATATCACCCAAAAACATTTAATAAATTTAAAAAGATCTTCAAGGAACAAAATATAATCTTGGCATCTACTAATGGACACTCAATTTTAAAATTGCTAAATTCAAAAACAAAAGATGAAATCCCATCAGTTAACAAATCTGGAATATACCAAATAAGTTGTAAGAATTGTGAAAAATGCTACATAGGTCAAACTAAAAGAAATCTAAAAACCAGTCAAAGAGCACTTTAGAAACATCAGATTGAAACAAGAAGATAAGTCTGCAGTAGCATTTCATTTTTGGAATGAAAATCATGACATTGATCCAAATCCAAAATTATTAAAAGGAGTGATAAACCAAAATAAATGGACAACACGGAAGGACATATTCATATGGAAAAATAAGGATCGCGTAAAGAAGTTTGAAATCCCACCAGTAGATAATTTGACAAAATAGTTCATAGTTCCACCACCAGAGGGAGAGCACACAACAGATGCCAGTTGGAAAGAGATTGAAAATGGAGGTGATTGCCTTTGCAACTAGTCTCTCAATAATATAAAAAAGTGACGAGTATCAATAAACCAACTACAAATAGTTTTTGCGATTAATTTTTACGTCACTGTTACTAAATTCCTCCAAACATAAAATTATATATTAAAGAGGATTGTCGAAATGAAGGTTTACTATATTTACATATGTACACTCAGTACCTGTGGTTAGGGAGGAGGGGAAAGACAATGTACCCATGTGTTGAGCAGAAAACTGGGGACACAAATTAAAATCCATTCTCTGCTGTGCTGGAAAAACCAGCATTCCTGGCAATATGAGTGTTTGATTGATTTGGATCAGATACTATGATATTGTCACGAACCCGATCGTGATAGCGCGGCTTGTGTACACAAAGAGCCTGGAGATAAGGAGTATGCCAGAACAAATAAAGATAGCGCGAGATAAAAGACCTGCCGGCACAGTTAGGGTTACGCTTCTGGAAGGTGATAGAACATTCGATTCCTGTTTGGTCCAGAAATCTCTCGAAATTATCAGTGAGGTATTTAAGGAAGCAATGACTTGCCGAGAGGGGTGGTAAGCAGTAGTAGTAAACAGTTGTAAAGACATGTAACAAGAGTTGTAAACAGTGGAAGTTGAGTAAGCTGTTTGTTATTGTCATCGACCTTGGAAGATTGTGTTGTATATGTGATGTAATTCTGCTGCTACAAAGTGTGTTTCTATGAAAATAAAGAACATTTCGAATTTCGGCAAATTGGACTTTTAATTCTACGAACCCACAAAGTCACAATGTAAAATAATTTTCTTTCATTGATGTTGCAGTGCTGTCATACCTCTTTGTGACACTTCTATCAAACAGAGAGTGCTTACTTTGTAATTTGTTTACCACTTACCATTGGACTGAAACAATCGAAGCAACTGCAGGCAGTAGTTTCCTTGTACATTTGCCATAGGTGGTGTTGTCTCTGTATTCTTAGCATGCTGAAAAGTTTAAAGTATAATTATTATACAATTGATAATACCAAATTCTCCATCATGAGATACATTACTGAGCATAATTGTTAACAGGAACTGCATAGGTCAATAGAATATTCAGAACCATTTTAGTACTCTGCCATTCACATTTATATTAACACTTCATGTTGCTTGAAGGTACATGACAATCCACAGATGAACAGGATTTTAAAAAAGGAATTAAATGGAGAGTTCGTCTTTCTTCTAATGCCGTCCTGATTAAGAACATTCCACGAATTTCTGGAATAGTGAATAACTATAAAAGCAGCTGCCAGCCCGCCACTGTCAGTCTGTTGTTAATTGAACTTGCGTGCGTGAACAGCTGTGTGAGCTGTTATGTGGTCATTCACCTTGCAAGTTGTACTGTGTATGTGATGTAATTCTGCAATTGTGAGGTTGACTAAAGTGTGTTTCTGCGGAAATAAAGAGCAATGTTTGGTGTTTGTAACCTGAACTTTTAATTTCACGAACCCAAAAAGTTATAATTGGTGTCAGTAGTGAGACATACGACATGGAGGCTGCATTGGCACATATTCTAGCGAAGATGACCGAATTAACAACGAAGACGGAAGCTGCAAATAACAACTTGGCCGCGACGATGACCGCGAAGATGGCCGAATTAACCACAGAAATGCAAGCGGCGAACGACAGCCTGGCAACAGGAAGGAAGGCTGCAAACGAGGACCTCGCCGCCAAATTTGAGGAACAGTTGGCCGGCGTGAAGGACGACGTCACTGAGTTGGGCGAGCGCGTCGAAGACCTGGCGAGCCGCGTTAATGACCTAGAGGGAAAGGCCGACAGCAAGACCAAGTCCCTGAGCGCCATGGAGGACATCGTCAGCAGAAGGATGAAAGATTTAAAGGCCGACGCGCCGGGACACGACACAACATCTGCGCGCGTCAAACCGCCAAAGTACGACGGCACGTCCACGTTCGAAGTCTTCCGCCGACAATTCGACACGGTAGCACAAGTGCTCATCAGAGGAGGCCGCACAGCTAATAGTCAGCCTCCAGGGACGGACCGCAGAGGTTCTGAAAGCGGTCCAGACAGCGGCGGCGTCCAAGGAGATATGGGAAGCCCTGGAAAACCGCTTCGGGAACCACCGCTCGGCCGCAGCCTACCGCAGCCAACTGAAGTCAAGGACGCACCAGGAGTTCGCCCTGGCAATTGAACAGCTGGCCAGCAAAGCTTTGGTCGAATTCGCACCTGAATACGTATCTCAGGAAAACGCATACACCTTCGTTGACGGGGTACAGACGTTGAGATACGTCAGTGCCTAGTGCTCGGCGACTACAAAACCACCCACGAGGCGCTAATGGCAGCACTGAGGAAGGAGGCGGCCAAGGTGACGGCAACTCCGGCGTCGAGAACAAGGCGTATCCGCTACACTGGAGACCGAAGGCAAGCGGAGGGACGTCAGCGAAGACCAAGTGGCGTTGTGTTGGAGGTGTGGCCAGCCGGGACAACCGGAGAGACTGCCCACACCAGGGAGAGCAGCCGGAAAACGAGTAAAGGCCGTAGTGCGCACGTCGGCGCCATCACCACCATCCCCTCGAGTGACACTGCGCGCCATCAGCCGGCGTATGGATGACAGCCTCATCGTGGACGGTTGGTTGAGAGGGAAGCCCTGCCGCGTGCTCGTAGACACCGGGGCAGCCGTGACCACCATCAGACCTGACGTGGCCCAGGGTTTGCCGTCGAGGAAACCGAGCCGATCATACCAGCTAGTGAAGGCATCGGGCGACACCTTGCCCGTGGAGAGGGAGGTCCTGCTGCAGTTGACCTTGGGGCGAAGTGCCGTACGTCTCTGGGTGTTCGTCGCGGAGGTGGCTGAGGAGGTGATACTGGGACTGGATGCACTCGAGCCACGAGGCGACGGTCGACGACGGCTGGAAGCTTCTGCGGCTCATGGAGAAGAGGTGATACTCCGGCAACCCGAAGAACGCCTGGGAATTTGCAGGGTCGTCCTGAGGGAAGACGTGGTTGTCCCCACGAGAAGCTAGGCGGCGGTGACGGCGCGACTGGAAGGCCAGTGGACGAAGAACTTCATGCTGGACCAGAAGACTCCTGTGAACGCACTCTGTGTAGCCAGGACATTGTTGCCGTGCCGAGAACGGGTGCCAGTGGGGCTGCTCATCCCAACAGACACCGATCACGACGTCCAGGCCGGAACGTAGTTGGGGAAGTGCGAGCCCGTGGTCAGCGTAACACCAATCGACTTAACCCAAGAGCCGGTACCGACGCAACACCTGGCGCTCCGGCTGGAAGACTTATTGGAGAGGGCGGCCGACCACCTGACCGCAAAACAGCTCCAGAAGGTTCGACAACTGCTGAGATGGTACCAGCGCGTCTTCAGCCAAGGCGACAGCGACTACGGCCGCAGGGACCGAGTACTCCACCATATCGACACCGGAGACGCCCAGCCTATTCGGCAACCACCTAGACCCGTTCCGCTAGCAAAACAAACGGCGGTACGGTTTATACTAAAGGACATGAAATCCAGGGGAGTGACTGAAGAGTCTGACAGCCCTTGGTGTTCCCTTGTACGCTTGGTGACTAAGAAGAACGGCGAGCTACGCTTCTGCGTGCACTAAGGGAAGCTGAACGCTGTCACCAGGAAGGATTGTTTCCCTTTACCCCGGATTGACCACACCCTGGACATGCTTGCTGGATCGTAATGGTTCTCGACCCTGGACCTGAAGTCGGGTTACTGGCAGGTAGCTCTGGACGCGAGAGACAAGGAGAAGACCTCATTCTCGACAGGCCAAGGGTTTGGCAGTTCACAGTTATGCCCTTTGGCCTCTGCAACGCACCAGCTACCTTCCAACGCCTCATGGAGTCAGTGATGAGAGGATTGACTTATGACGCCTGCCTGCTAAACCTGGACATCATCATCGTCGGCAAGACATTTGAAGACCATCCCAAAAACCTGAGCAAGGTGCTACAGAGACTGCAGGCGACCAACCCGAAGCTGAACGCGAAGGAAGTCATAGTCTCACCAACCGGTGTGAGATACTGAGATATTGGCCTAGACCAAAGGATAAGAAATAATTGCGCAGTTTCCTGGGGTTGTGCAGTTACTACCACCGTTTCATAAAAGGGCACTGATGACCCAGATGTTGAGCGCCCTAAAACACAATCATCATCATCATCATCATCATCATCATCATCATCATCATCATCATCATCATCATCATCATCATCGTTTCATAAAGGGGTTCTCCATCATCGCCAAGCCCCTCACCCGCCTGACGGAAGAACACCGGCCGTATTTGTGGACTGAGGATGCCGAAGTCGCTTTCCAGCACCTGAAAAAGACACTTTGCAGTGCTCCTATTTAGGGATTTCCACACCCAGGTGGCGCCTTCATTGTGGACACCGACGCCAGCGACCATTGCATTGGAGGTGTCCTATCCCAAGTCCATGACGGCCACGAGCGGGTGATAGCTTACTAGAGCAAGACGCTGTCCAAGGCAGAGGACTACTACGTCACATGGCGAGAGTTACTGCCGGTAGTAAAGACCTTGGAATACTTCCACAAGTACCTGTACGGTCAGCCATTCCACCTGAGGACTTACCATTCCGCCCTCACCTGGCTACTTAGCTTCAGGAACCTCGAAGGCCAGACAGCCCGTTGGGTCCAGAGGCTGCAGGAGTACGACTTCACCTCTGAACATCGTAGAGGGGAGAGCCACGGCAATGCAGATGCCATGTCTCGAAGACCCTGCCCAGAAGAGTGCGGCCAATGCAACAGAGTGGAAGAGAAGGAGCGTGCCGCAGCTGTCAGTGTGGTCACGGCAGTGCCTGCGGATGGCTGGGATAGCGCAGGCCTGAGGAGGGAGCAGCTGGCGGACGCCGACTTGGGGCCACTCTTGAGGGAAGTGGAGGCAGGGACGAGACGAACCTGGGAGGACATCGCACCCAGAAGCGCTGCGTACAAGTCGTACGCAGACGTACAAGTCGTACGCAGATGTACAAGTCGTACGCAGATGTACAAGTCGTACGTCTTCAAGTCGATTAAGACCAAAGAGGGTGTGCTATTCCGGGTATGGGAAGACGCAAAGAGCAATTGGTACTTCCCCTGAGTAAGGTCCTGGAAGTCTTGGAGGAAGTGCACGCCGGTACTTCAGGAAGACACCGGGGAGCAAACCGGATGATCGACAAACTCCAGTAGCGGAACTACTGGCTCAGGTTCCGAGCAGTTGTTGAGAGAGGGTGACGTCAATGTCACGTGTGCGCGGCGATTCGCGGGCCCCAGACTAGGAACCGGGGTCGCATGCAGCAGTACAACGCCGGAGCTCCTTTCGAACGCATCACTGTCGACATAGCTGGACCATTCCCAGTGTCCGACCGAGGCAACAAGTACCTGATGGTGGCCGTGGACTATTTCACCAAGCGGCCGGAGCTGCAAGCCATCCCAAACCAGGAGGCGAAGACAATCACAGACTGCCTCGTGGGGCAACTGTTCTGCCGTTCTGGGGTGCAGTTAGGGCTCCACAGTGATCAGGGCACAAATTTTGAGTCTAACCTGATGAAGGAGGCACTGGAAAGACTTGGGGTGAACAAGACCTGCACAACACCCCTACATCCCCAGTCCGACAGCATGGTAGAAAGGTACATCAAGACCTTAGAAGAACACCTGAGGAAGGTCGTGGCCGACCATCAGCGAGACTGGGACATGAAGGTGCCACTGCTCGGGCTGGCCTACCGCTCGTCGACTGGGATGATGCCAGTCAGCTTAATGTTCAGCCAAGAGTTACGCTTCCCCTGTGATCTGGCTTTTGGGAGTACCCCGGAAGCGAAACAGCCAGCAACCGAGTATGTGGAGAACTTGGTGGACCATCTCCACAACATGCACGAGATGGCTCGTCAGAACATCCAGATGGTGAGTGACCACATGAAGACCCGATACGACAGGCAAGCCAACATCCAAGGGTTCCAGCAAGGTGACTTGGTCTGGTTGTACCGCCCTACTCAGACCAAGGGACGCTGCCTTAAGCTTCAGCAAGCATGGCAAGGACCATACCGGGTGGTAAAGAGGATTAACGATGTGATCTACCGCATCCAGAAGGTTGCTGAGGAAAAATATTGGTGGTACACCTGGATCGTCTGGCCCGATACGATGGTGCTGTTCCAGATGACCAGGCTTGAGGAGGGAGCAGTGTCGCGAACCATTGTTGATTCGAGGTGGTGCGGGCAACGAGTTTAAAGAGACGAGCAGGGCAGTGTGGAGATAAAAGCTCGCTGAAACGGTGGGGGGAAGGAGACAGGTTTCTGGAGAGTTTGTCTTTCTTCTAACGCCGTCCTGATTGTTTGAGAACATTCCATGAATTTCTGGAATAGTGAGTAACTAAAAGGAGCTGCCAGCCCGCCACTGTCAGTCAGTTGTTAATTGCACTCACGTGCGTGAACAGCCGTGTGAGCTGTGTTGTGGTCGTTGACCTTGCAAGTTGTGTATGTGACGTAATTCTGTGATTGTGAGGTTGACCAAAGTTTGTTTCTACCGAAATAAAGAGCAATGTTTGGTGTTTGTAACCCGGACTTTTAATTTCAGGAACCCACAAAGTCACAATAACATAAATATTTGATTTAACAATGCTTTCAACTGACAGGATTATATCAGAAATACCATGTGCTGGTATGTTGTCCTGTAGGAATTTTTACATGCTTGTAAATTTACTGACATGGGGCAGTTGGCTTGAAACACACTTATTATTGGTCTGGGCCAGGTCTAGACCCGTGACTTTGGAATCAGTAGGTCAGCAACTAAACAAGTCACTCAGACCGACATAAATGACACATATATATTTAATGCTTTTTTGTTTTATAAATTTCTAATTACTTCAATTATATGAGCATTTTTCAAAATTCGATAGAGCACAAATTTTGAGAACATAAGCTATATATGGGATCAGTATGTTTTCAATGCCTCCAATTGGTCCAATCAGATTTTGCATAACTCGATATTTGTGGTGTGTATAGCACGGTGAATCATGAGCATTTATTTGTTCATAACTCGATAGAGCGCATGCACAGCAATTTTACAAAACTTGATACAGCACAGTCTAAATGAAAAGATTTGCCACCTGTGAAGATCCATCAATGACCTGATAATAATTTGCAATATTCCGCTTGTCTGACCTTGCTTTCCTGGAATTAAATGCTACACAAAAACCACATCATTATTTCAAAGCCTTCCTGCAGCTAAATAATATAGAGAATGATTTATTTGGTATTATTGCTGCACTTTTCTGATTCAAAGGGAAGAGAATGACAATACTACTTGACATGTGGTTTATATCAACAAGCTCTGTTGTCATTACTCTTTCAGAACTTTTTTATCAGCGTCGCTCTCAAAGCAGCATTACAAACACCTAACAATCAAACATGTTCCACACTCAGGATAGCATGGCATTACTGCAGCATAGGCCATTGTTTAAAACCATTGTTTATCACACAGTAAAGAATGATATGTTTTCTGAATCACTTCTGCAACTGTGTCACTAGTGTTATGTACATAGATTGAACCAGTCTCTCACAAGCACAAGCTAAGTTATGAACAAAAGTAAAGGGTTTGATTCTCCAGTGACCGAATCTGATGGTGGCAGAAAAAAATAGAAGAAAATGTCTTGTTCAAGCTACATAACCTAACAATAACAAACCATTCATAAAATGTAATCAATGTAATGTAAGGAATGTAGAGTAGGAGATCTGACATATGAAGACATTAATGATTTACATTATAAAGTAAAACATCTAAATAAAGTGGACTAAGACAAATTTTTGCTTAAATATGTGACAATTTTCCAAAACAAAGTAAAGTGAAAGAGGAAAATTCTAAAAGAAAAAATCTGAGTATTAAATATAGCATCAAAAAGAATAATGCAGATGTCTTACCAATCTGTGCTGCAAGTTTTCAGGGAATAGCAGGCATGTCTAAGGATAGACTGTCCCTCCTTGCAAGAAAATTTTATTCTACTGGGAATTCCCCTAAAGAAAATTGAAGAGGGGACAGAACTGGTGCAAAGAACATGGAACTTATCATTGCTGTGAAAAATGATATTAAGAGCTACAGATGCACAGAAAGCCACTACTACAGTAGTCGAAATCTTCAAGGAACTACCTACCACCAGAACTAAATATTAAAAAAATGTAGAAAATGTTTTGCAAAAAAAAGAGAAAAGGAAAAACTATCATCATGTTCTTTATCCAAATACAAGTTTACTTTTATAAGCATTTTAATCTCTCATTCAAGACACCACATACTGATACATGCTCCACGTGCAAGATGGGACCAATTTCCATAAAGCAAGAAGCATATTTGGAGAAGAAGATATCAAAATAAGTGTACACATTTTTACTTATTAGTTTAATCACTTTGTATTCTTACATTCTTATTTCATTAATGCAACAGTGTTGATTTAGCAATTTATTAAATTTGTATAGTGTACATAAAAATAAATTATAACAAAATGAAAATAAAATCAGAACAGTAATAAAAACAATAAAACTAGTAGCGCATTAAAGTTGTCAAATGTGCTTGTTTCATAGCCCATATCCTCAATCGAGTTTTGAAAAAACAAGCATCTTATGACTGGCCAATACTATGAAAAACATGGTTATCCTCTATGAGTTTCACTGTTGTCTGAAACTGACCCATGATAATGTTTAGTACTGCAAAAAATAAAGTTTGTGTAATGAAACGTTATGTACTAGAATAAAAAAAATTAATTTCTGTAAAAACATCTTTTTGTCCTCTTTGAGTTTAGAAAAAAAAGCTCCTCACATGTAAAAAGGCTTAATTATAGCAAATGACACTAATTCATTTTGTGCTACATTATCATTATTTCTTTTTTTACATGCTGTTAGTGTAAAATGAATTTGTCACCTATTTCCTTCAAAATATATAACCAGGAGATATAGTTTGAGCTATAGCCCTAAATGATGTTGAATGAAGTATATGTTACATTACAAATGTGATGAATATTATTAGAGGCACAGTTCATGCTGCCATAAAATGATTATACATTAAAGTATACCAGAAGGCCAGATTCAGGTCATCTGTGAGCTACAAATCAAAATGCAGACAGGTAGGTAGTGTTGACAGTTCTTCAGAAGTACATACAGTCTGTAAGCTATAAGCTTAGCTGAGCTGACTGATTCATGGAACTAATCCTATTATGTATTAACACATATCAAAGTAAGTGAAATTTAGTCACTAATTATTATAATTTATTGAACACTATTCTGAGTTAAAATACAGAGGATGACATTAATATTAGTGAAAAATGGCTGCTCCAAAAGCAGTTCCAAGACCTGGCATATTACTTTGCATTTTTAACAAGGTAGGCTTTAGATTTTGAGAAATGACACTTGCTAGGATTGAAACTTATTGGCTGCTGTGATCTTACTATGATAGTGAGTGCAAGCAAACAATCTTCTAATTTGGGGCTAGTTTCAATTGGGAACAGTGATTCACAGTTAACAGAGCTCAGATTCAAGTTTGTCATGGGAAAGAATGCTAACTACCTTGATGGAAGAGCAAAATATAATCACATTATAATTATGACTAGATACAGAACTTTGAAGCTATTATTACAATTTAATAGTGGTGGTTGTGAAAGAAATCTTTTCCTTTCTAAATCTAAAATCAAAATCTAAATCTAAAATCAATATAATACGAAAGAACAGCCTTACACATTAAAGTTGCTATTAATGTTAAAGTACAAACTCTAAGTTCTTTGAAACATGTTGAAAAAAGCCACAATTCCAGTGGTGTTAGTATTTCAAATGCAACTCAGGAACCTAAACATGAAGCGCTACCCAAAAGTTTCCAAAATTTGTAAATGATACATGGCCATCTCCATCTGCTAGTATGAAATGTATCTTACTAGATGAGACTTATACATCTCTTGTGAGTCAGCATATCAATTTTTTCTCAGTGAACACATTTTGTACTTGTAGGCATTTTTCCATCATTCTTGTTTACACTGCAATTTCATGACGACAGATGAGAGAGAGCAGCAGCCTTTGTGTAAAGTTTTGTTTAAAGCTTGTAAAAGTACGCAGAAATGTATGAAATGTTAAAACCAGCATTTGGAGATGATGTTTTAGGCCAGAACCAAACCTCAGAGTGACTCCAGCAGTTTAAAAATGGCAAAACATTGGTTGATGACCATTCTGAGTGGCCATCATCTGGTATTACTCACATAAATACCACTATGATCACAAAAGATTGCAGGCAAACCATCCACAACATTTCCAAAATTTTTGGACCATCATATACCATATGCTAGAGGACTTTGTCCGATGAACTGAACAGGAGAAGCATTATGCCAGTGCAATTTTACATCATCCAAGATTTGTTTAGAAAATACAAAATGACAATCTTCATCTACCACATTTGCCAGATTTAGCTTTGTGTGACTGCTTTTTGTTCCAAGATTAAACTCATGTTGAAAGTTCCAACATTTGAGACAGTTGAAATTCAAGAAAACCATGGGAGGAACTGAAAAGTTCTCAAAAATGGACTTCCAGAAATTGTTCAATACTTGAAAAGGGCACTGTAAGTAGTGTGTATACTTTTAACGGTGCTATTTTGAAGGTAATAGTGAATAAGGTTCAATTATGGTGTAATTCCATTAATTGAGGCATTTAAGGAGCTTTTGGGTAGCATTTTGTATACCTTCATTCCATGTACATTGTGTGTACGAAAGATGTTTTGAATCTGAAAAACCCTGAAGTCTGTATAACTACAATATATATTGTCATCATTAAAATAACATAACATATATTTGTACCTTAAAAATCTCTTCAACAGATACTTTCTTTATACTCTGCAACTGTGGTATAAACGGTTGCTGTGGCAATGGAGGTGGCAATGGGAAGTTGTGCTGCACTTGCATTTGTGAAGATGTTTGTTTCTTGGCAGAGAGTATAGTACTAGGGGATGATTGGCGAGGCTGAAGAGGCTCTGGAGTCACCTTATCTGCGATCCGTAGCATCTTTTTCAACAGTTCTGTACCACTTTTATCTGGAACCTACAGATATGATAAGAAAATTAATTTCTTCACAACAATGTCAAACTGGAAATTAGTCATATCTTGCTTGGAAAGGGGATTGTGTAACAGGACAATACTTGGGAACGTTAAGATTTAGTTAAGCAATTCATAGTACTAGGACAAGATTTACAAAAATATTTTAATATACATGGAATAATGAAACAAGTGAGCAAGCAAGCCATTCTGAGTTCCCGTAGGGGAGGGGATCCATCCCCTTCAGCTGCCGTGGTGCGGGCGCTGCGGACCCTTAGCACTCGTGGTACCTCTGACGTTACTAGAGGAAACTCGAGCCGAACTGCCGAACCCCTCCTGTCGGGGAGTTGTTCGGATTGGGTTGGACTCGAGGGGGCAGTGTGTTCCCGACACCCTTGGGGAACTGGGTACCTCCGGCCAGGCTACAGCCGCCCAGAAGGGGTAGAGGGTTGCCTAAAGTCCCGGGTACTAGCCTGCAGAGCTAGTAGAAGGTGTGCTATATCACCAGGTGGCCCCACCGAGGTTTGCGGTAGTCTACTCTGCGGGGTTGACGTGCGTAAGTGGTGTATCCACTTCCTTCCACTTCCATCCCGTCTTGATGTTGTGCTCAGCGGGGGGGGGGGGGTTAAGAAATCAGGTATTGCCCTATGGAAAGAGCCCCGGAGTATCCATCGGTCCCGGGTAGGAGGACCGGGTCCTTGGTCCTACGGGTCCAGGACTAATGGGAGTAGAGCCTCTGCATTTAACTTAAAGCCATTCTGAGTTTAGCTAAGAATACAAGTACAAAGATGTATTATTACCTTAGGCAGATGTATAGATATACCACATCCTAACTACGGTAGGTCTCCTGAAGAACCCATGCCCCTGGCATACCCTGGTGACACTTCCATTAAGATGACCATTCCCAATGGAAGATGGAATGCTTTTTATATTATAGAGCATGTCCTGGTACAGGGCATTGTCTTATATAGCAAGTTGGACTTTGCTCTTTCAGTTTAAATCATTCAACCCACATGATACCGGAAATAAGTATGTGCTAACAACACAAACATATGCTAGTATCCTGGATTTCACCACATTACGAAATGGATTTAGAATAAATTACAAATTGATCTATTGGTATACATTACATCTACCAAGGGTTTAAAAGAACACTTTCACTGTGTGTTAACAACTATAAAATAAGAGAATGGATTCAGGCACATAAAAATAAATATTCTTAATACATAGTAAGAAAACCAGTAATAATATTAATGAGTCATAGAAAAGGTGAAGAGAAGGGAAAAAAATTAAGTGTATACACATTCTCTTCTGGCATCATACTGTGGACAATTTGAAATAATTGCCCATGAAGTTCTTGAAGTATTGGTGATCAGTGACCACTCTGTAAACAGAACTCCTTTAAAGTCAGTGTATGAGACAGCTCAGCTTATTATGTAAACGAGTGTGCTTTAATGAGAAATAAACTTATGATTCTGAAACTATTATTTCCTATTTTTCAATATTGTCAATTCTTAGTCTTACTTTATTCTACTCTCTGCCTGTTATTCTGCATTTATCTATATCAACATTGTATGGAGATGAAGGCTCCTTGAGAAACTTACGAACCTTGGCATCAAACAAAATATGCTTAATGGATTACACAATTAATTACACAAAGATTGTACACAAGATATGTCACATCCAAATATTGTCAAATGCATATTGTAACATGTGACTGTTTTGTTTAATTCAAATAGTGTGTTTTAAGTAATCATTCTGACTAAAGTAGTGTGTGTGATGTCATGTCACGTGACCTCTCCTACCTCTGTTGAAGCCTGTAAAAGGTTTCCTCTCTCTCTCTTTCTCTCTCTCGTGTCAGCTTTGGTCAAGGCTCTCAGGCAGGTAGAAGCCATGTGGCCAATTATGTATTTCCTATTATTGTAGTAAATCTTTCATGTCTAAATTGTAGTTTCAGTATTTTGTAATATAACTGAACCTTTATAAAGAAATCCCAACCTCTCCGCAAAGCATGAGTCCCATCTGAACTATTCCCCATGCAAGGTTTGGCCATGTGGTATCTTTATCCATTAACATCCATGGTCACGTCTTCACAATATGAAACTGCCCAAGGAGCTGTTCTAAGCACAACTCTCTTCAATGAGTACATAAATGACCTCCCAAAAACTGTGAAGACTTTAGAAGTCAAAACAGCCTTATATGCAGATGGCATTGTCATGTGACATCAGCATCACAAATTGCACAACTTCAAACATCAATAGAAAAGGCATTGAATGTTCTACAAGAATGGACCACCAACAATTTAATGACTG